>JACXSJ010002770.1:0-36941 GCA_014851325.1 Pentalonia nigronervosa
CATTACAGTAGGTCCATAAACTAGGCATAACTCTCGATGAATTTCAGCAGCTGAAGATCCTTTTGCACACAAAAATCTTATTACAGCGCGAACTTCACAGCTGACGGGATCAGCGATTATCGCGGACATTGTCTACTGTACGCACAAATAGGAAAATTACTACTGAATCAAAACAACACCTGAAATAAATGCACGGGTAGTGCACGTACAGATATGCACAAGTTTAAACGTGTTACAACTTGTCGATTTGGAAATATAAGCGAACGACCCTTACTTTTCGAACATGCCTCGTACAATAAATTAATTTACTCATAATATTATTTATCTTACCACAATGTACTCGTTTATATTTTGTATGTTATTCTATTAGTTGAATAATAAATTACTATTAACTAATAAAAAAAGGATTTTATTGAATTCTAACAATGTTTGGAATTTAATGGTAAAGCGAAACTTCTATAAATAGTCACATGAATATAATAGTATTTTTTTATAGTTTTAATGATAATATTATTGATGTTATATAGCCTAAATACTGAAAAGTACCTAACTACAATTTGCTGTGATTAAATAAATGTTCTTAATATAATAACCTATTGTAAACAATAATTTATTCTTAAAAGCAAAATGCATATAGAAAGGGATAAAACCGACTTTAATAAAAAAAAAAAAAACTAGAACTAAAATAAATATTTTATTTTTTTGAAAACCCAAATCAAAACTAATATAAACTATCACGATTTCAGTTCTTGGTTTACACTAGTTTCAACTTCCTAATCGAGTAACTTGCACATTTCTCTATGTAGAGGATTGATAGTTGATAACGACTATTTTATGGCATTAAATATATTATGTGTATATATATATATATATATTAAATATAAATAATTGTCTAAATGTGTGCATGTGTCTTATGAGTGAAAAAAACAGTCGGTAGAAAATCCCTTTTAGAGGGCACATCGGTTATCATTTCTTCTTTGTCTTACACACTGTATGAAGAATATAGTGAAAAAAATAGGAATTTCACTCATTGTAATTATATTATTGAAATTAAATTTTTTAATTGTTCAATTGGGATAGGTTAGGTAACTACTCATATTTATTAATAAGTAATAACTTGTTAACAGTAATAATATTTAAGGAAAAAAATAGTTTCGGACAAAACACAAATAATATCATTCTTTATAATTGTTATAATAAATTATAATTGATTAATTTCAACGATGCAATTACACTAATGAGCGAAATACGGATAGAGATTTTAACTATATCACGCGTTCAAGACGAAGGAAAATAATAATTATAATATAATATACTGGTGTGTCGTCTTAACAGTACCTAGATGATTATACAATACAAGCATTATGAATGTTTCGTAATAATATTAACTTTTTCCGACATTTTCTTTACGGAAAACTTAAAATACACGCAATAATTATAACGTCGTGTTGACTAATATGGCTATTATCCATCCCTTCGTAACGTGCCTGTCTTGTTCCCACTGTTCAGCTGACTACACGCAAACGTTGATGCATTTATATACAAACGAATATGCGTGGCTTTAGGTTTTCTCGAAAAGACAATTCCTCTCGTAGCTCTGTTACAAGTTTACAACTATTCGAAATAATATAACGAGTACAATGACAAGTGTCCGCTGTTAAAAACAATCACCCTGTATATCAGCCGGCTGTGATGGTATGTGGTCGCCCGTTTAAATCTTGCATGGAAGAGGTAATAAATGGCGAAACCTAACCGCGGTTGAACATTCGATAATTGCGGCGAGCATTTTTGTTTTCGCGTGCCAATACGCAAAACTGCAGTATAACAAACACCAACGGATAGGTGGTATAATAATAATCGTTGTTTAGCAAATGTGTACTTTTCATTCGCGTTTATCGTTACATAACCGCCCGTGATGGATGTGATTCGTTCGCGCCCCGCATTATATAATATTTATAGTATCACGAGTTTTTCGCATACAGATATCCACAACAACAAGTAACAAACATTATCATAACTGTAGTACCTAAGCATTTCATAATAATATTATACTTGTGATCGTTATGTTTCAGTGTTATTTCCGGACGCGTCGCATACACATCATCGCAAATAATTCGCGTGCATGCCGATACGCAAAACGCCATTGTTGTTGGAACTCAGATTTAGACGTGCTAATATGTTATGTTGTACATCGGGAACGTAAGGGCCAGGCGTGCATACTAGAGGACTGCCGACGAGATATTCTGTTGTGCGAATCGAATAATTCGTCTTGATGCGCAGCGAAGTATTTTTGCACGTAATATCGGACTATACGGACGGAACGCGCATAATATTAATGATGATGAAGTTTCGCTGCACAATAGACTGCTGCCACTCGGTAGGTAGCCGTCTGTTCAGCATTTTCCTAAATATCGTTAAGTATAATGCTATATTGTCTACCTATATAAATAATAATATATGCATGTGTAATGGTGTACATATAGTACAACATTAAAAAGGTCTTCGGTAATAAGTCCGTTGGTTTTAATGGTCATAATTATTTATATTATTTAATAATTATATTAGACATATTTAAAAAAAGTATGGGGGGGGGGGGGCGGAAGGATGCCAAAGAGCGTTTAGTGCCTCCGGCTACAAATTTTGTAGCACTTGTTTTCACTAGGTCTAACGCTATTATTATTTTAGTAAATTACCATTAATTTTATGTTTTTAAATTTTGAAATATTTATTGAAAAAAAAAATAAAACTGTTTTGGTCATAAGTATCATAATATTAATTCGTTATTAATGAATCCATATTCTTATAATTGATAACACTATATAGATGTACGCTGCGGTAAACAGAAATATTACTGGTAAGTCTTCATAAGTTTTATTTTACGTTTTATAGGCTAAATCTAAATTTAAATTAATAAAAAGGGAATATAATTATTTTGTTTTTATCAATTATATGAAGTATGTTAAAATGTGTAAAAATTTTTTTAAAGTATTGGTTATTGCGGGTTTGTAACTTGTAAGATCGTTTCGTTTTAAATGTAATGAGTGAGGGGACACAGCTCTGCGAGGTTACAATTTTAGCACTTCACGTTTTAGTAGTATAAGTACGCTTATAATTAAACGAAGTCATAAATGACCGAACTTTATGATATCAAATTGATATTGAGTAAATATTTACTCAAGTAGTAAAGTGACGATATCGGAAAATTAAACTGAGACAATATTTTGTAAGATTAAGTATTTAAAACTTAATGTTATATAATTTTGGATCTACATATTTAGATATAAATACAAGGCTGAAAAAGTAAACAATTATTTTAACTTTTCAAGTTTAATTAATATAAAAAGTTTTAAAAGTTAGTAAAATTTTTATCTACAATATCTATGTCCAAGCACGATCAGTTAATTTTATAAAAGTATACATATATAAAACAAAAATGTATTGTAAAAATTATACATTTATGCTGATATAATTGGCAGAAAATAACAGAAAGGGAGGTCAACCAATAACAGTATTTATTAATTATTTATGTAAATTTTTAAGAGAACGTGGATCACGGCATCAACGTCTCTTTATACGTTAAACTGGTTAATTTGGTATTGTTATTGCTCATAGATTTCAAATTAATATGTTTGAGCAATATTTTAATTTTCTATAAAAATTTATTTAAAATTGTATTTTTAAACTTTATTTGAACCATTACAGAAATCCAGAAATAGTGCATTCAACATTTTGAAAGTCTACAATTTAGTATTTATAATATATATCTAGATCTATAATAAAATTATAAATTATATTTTCAATTGTTTTTTTTTTAATTATAAAAACAATAATTTGTACAAAACAAAATGTTTTTAAACCTATAGGATTTATATTAGCAGAAAAACATAAAAGTAATGTCACTATTAAAAATTAACTGGTTAAGTTAAAAGTTATTTAAAAAAAAATTAAAGTTTTATGTAACTTGATCAAATATATAACTTAACTTTTAATTTTTAATTCATGAATGCCCAGCTCTGGATACATTGTTTGTGTGTGTGTGTTTGTGTATTCAATATGAGAATAGTTAAATAAATAGGACATAAATTTACCTATACCTACATAGATATTCTAATTACTGCACTGCACACTTTTTTGTTCCATTACTAGAAATTATTTTATAGAAATAATAGTACTAGTTAATTTTTATTTGAAAAGGTATTTTGCAAATTGTTTTATTTGTTTAGATACATATAAATAGTCTTGATTATTTTGTCTATTTTATATTTTATAGTATGTATATTATTATAAATCATAAAATGTAGGTAAAAAACATTTTTATAAGTATTTGTTTTGTTCAGTTTATATTTTATAAATAATTTTAGTAAATGTATAGTTTCACGTGTATTTATATTATTATTATTTAGCGTATGGTCTGTGGTTACATGCATTAGACCAATATTATAATATGATAATGTATTTGTATAATATACTAAATCACTATCTATTCATACAAATCATAATTGAAATGTAAAAGCTTAAGTATTCTACAACCGTTGCAGATTTCTTTACGTTTCTTTATAGTTTAAACGATAAAATAAGCATGTATTATATAGTATATACATGAAAATATTTTATTAGTTAGGAACCTAAAAACACATTTAAATAACAATTCAAACTAATTTCGATAATTAATTAGAAACCCCGGTTTGTCCATAAAATAAAATGAAAAATTAATATTATTTTATTTATTACATTTCTGTCTCAATGAAAATATTAACATACACTTAAGGACTTAATGCCTACTTAAAACATTATTATAATTTAAAATGCTCAAGTCGTTTAAATTATATATCCTCATCATAATGTTTGAATCAATTTGTTTTATAAGTATATAATCGTTTTTTAAGTTTCAAAAAAATATCGTCTAAACCCGTCTTAAACAAAGAATTAATACATAATTTTATACATTAAACTAATCATTTTATTCAGAAACTATTCGCAGGTATACAATTTTGATAATTGTAGATTATAAATCCCTATATTATTTTCAATATTTACATATTAGTAATAATTTATAATGTATACCAAAGATATGCCAATATTGTCATCAAGTTTAGGGCCCTAATTATAAATATAAGTATATTTTTTTTTTTTTTATTTTATTTATTTGAGAAATCTACAATCTATACATGAATTAGTATAATAAGTAGGTTTGATGAGTGACAAGTTAGAATGACATGAGTAATGCGATTAGGGAAGATACCCAGTGGTAACACCCTATAAGTATATTTAACCGATCTGACTAATTTTGTATGATAATTAAAAGAACAGTAAAAAATGTTTCATGTCTTGCATAACTTATTTTAAAAATGTTTATTATTTTATTATTTACCTTGTAAAACTCTTATAAAAAATAGTAAACATTATTATTTATGAATTAGACATCACAGTATTGACTCATGAGAATACATTATATTATACGATATAGCTATACAGGTGAATTTAGTAGTGGATAGAGTTTAATAAAGTGTTATATGTTCTACGTATACATAATGTATCTAAATCAAGGTCCAAAGTCATAAGTCAAGCAACTATAATAAATTATTTATTAATTAATATCAACGGCCTTGTATAACTGCAACGTTTGGGTTTTCGATTTCGACGACGGAATACATCGCCTTATAGCAGGAATGGGCAATTCAAAGTTACCAGAGGGCCAATTTTTATAACTTAAAAACCTAGCGAACTATGGATCATAGAAGGCAAAAAAAGGTCATTGCTATTTAAAATTTGAAAACTACAAAACACGAAAATAATAAAACCAATGATGTCGGTCTGATATCATTAATATCTACGTTTTACGAAAAATCTAATAAAATAAAATACAAATAAACGTTAACATTTTATACTATAATTTGAAAATGTAGCAGGGGCCAAATAAAAAAGGTACGTAGGCCACTAGTTGCCCATCCCTGCCCTTTAACTGGGAACGCACTGTTGGAATTGCGGCATCGTAATATTTTTCCCGGGCGTTTCGTCGTCAAATCTAACGCGGGACAGGCCGTTCGGCGGCCATACAGTGTCACCACTTACGGCAGGAACGGAAATTTTGACGGGTGTTGTGGCATTATCGCGGTAAACAACTCTATCGTTGACGACGGCCATTTTGGAGCGAACAATATCGATTATCGCGCGTGATGTAGACATATCGATATATAATCGTTTCGATTGTTATTATTATTATTATCATCTTTTTTTATCGTGCGATGGCCGTAAAAATGGTTTATAACCTTTGCACTACAAGTTACAATAATACGAAAAATTAACGGCCAATATCGCTGACCAAAACTGATGTGCGTCACTTATAACAAGTGATTAAATT
This sequence comes from Pentalonia nigronervosa, assembly GCA_014851325.1. Lineage (NCBI taxonomy): Eukaryota > Metazoa > Arthropoda > Insecta > Hemiptera > Aphididae > Pentalonia > Pentalonia nigronervosa. Next base: position 6,362 of record JACXSJ010002770.1, read on the forward strand.
GTTTTTGTTCAAAAAGCAACGATTTATAATCACACGATTTACACGTGAAAGTCAATCCTCGTTTCGGATATTGTATACAATATTGCCTATATGGACAGTTCAATCAAACGTATGTAATACCTGCATAACGCTGTGGAAGTTCAGTTTTCTGGAAATTTATTTAATTTTAAAAACGACTGCACATTTTATAATATACGGTGCCATGGTATTTTGTATTTAATCAAAAGGAGTTTTTTTTTCTTACATATAAATAAATTGTACAACAGAGCAAGAACGAGATTTCATTGTATCTACATACGTGTTTTGAATACATGTAGGTTACTATAACTTGGCTATCAATTGATTTTCACTTATTATAACTATGTGCCGATTTATACACACTTTATGCAAGAGTTAACATTTTTTGTCAACAAAATATACTAGCCAATGTGCCTACAACTGATAAAAATCAATTCTCGATAGATAAAATTAAGTGATTTTTTTTTTATTGGACGTCCTGCGGATTAATCGTACATTATTTTCATATTCCTATCTATATCGACATAATGTACCTATAAAATAAATAATAATATTCTATATTATAGTGTTTGAAGTGTTTACGGATCATGTCTACCTATCATAATGAACAAAAACAATAAATTGTAAGACAATCGTCGGCCGTACGAGTTGATAAACGTCGCGTTTCACGAGTCTTACGTCATCGCTGGCCTCCGCGGTGCGTCGTCGTGTGTTGCCGTTTGACAACGGAACGAACGCGACTGGTCGGCCATTTTGAACGCGACTGATCCTTTCGCGACAATTTAAGAATTATCTTTTTTGGACATTAAAATTGCATTGGGCACTGTAAAAAGGTTACAAAGTTTAGTTTTTTTAAGAACAAAACGAATCTATATTTATTTTTATAAACACTTCGCACTTTTTTGACGATAATCAATTTTTTGCAGGTGTTTTTATTGCCTATATATTTATACGTGATTTACAAACGTTAACATAATTATTATATCTATACTGTTTATGAAAATACCGTCTAAATTCATTAAAATTGTAGATTTAGGTGGACAAAATAATTAGGTACATTCGGCTTGCTTATTTTATATATCTTTAGATTATAGGTATCATATCACCATATAGGTAATAAACAGTCGACTGATTATTTGATGTTTAACTATTAAAAAGAAAAACCTTTAAGACTTTTACTATTTTAACTATTTTTACTTTTTTATACATACTTAATTTAGTACATACCTATAGGTACTCACATTATTTTTTTACCATTTTTAATGGTTAAATTAATGGTTATTAAATAACATTAATACGTTAATATTATAATATTATATTATTATTGTATGCTCATATAGTTTATACAACCAACCATAGCAAAAGTTATAATAAAATTTAATCGACCCATCCTCCTCCTTGGCTGAGCTTCAGATACGTGATATCTTACGAGAGACTAGATGCGTATGTTTGTGTGTGTGTGTGTAAAAAATATACCTTGTACCTATACACCTATATTTATTATAATGTTTACGGCGATGAAATGAAATAGTGTATATTATATTATACTCGTATGCTTACTTATATATTATAATATATTAATTATGACTCTAATATTTCTTTTACAAATAAATAATACTACTGAAGTACTGAGTCATACTTTAATATATATTATACGCTCCGGGATTTGGGGTTATATGCTTTCCTCCAACATAAACGTCGTCGACGTGCACCGGAAATACTTGTAAAGTACCTACGTCCAGGCTGCTGTTGCCAAGCAACCATGCGCGTGCGCATTATGTACATGGCTTACTGTGGTGTTGTATATTATATAGATCTTGTATTATATAATATATAGGTATAAATTATATACGTGCAGAAGTTCTATTGATTTATGTTCAACGGGTCCCTAACAACCGCCGCTGTTGCTATCCTTTTATAAGTTGTCCATTGTTATTTTATTACACCGCAGTGCTGCAAACCGTCGCCAATGTGGTTATTTTTTTCTTTAGGTAGATACCCATATTATTATACCTGTATTATTTCGTTATCCAAAGAATGTCAAGATTTGATTAAAAACTGGTAGTTACCTTTCGTGTTTTAAAGTATAACTAGTATAGGTATACTTCCGTTTTTAATTTCTTACTAATTAATCGACTATACATTAAAGGTACATATATATATATATATATATGTATAACAATGTTATTTATTTTGTTTTAATTTAAAAATATTTTTCGTGGATGCTTGAAACTTTTAACTTATATTTTATACACTCAATTAAATTTTTAAATGTAATGTTTTTTACAAAAATTATTTCAACCTACTGCGTATTATTGATAGTAAAATTAATTATCTTAATAGCAATAATGTCTAATATACTTAGTTATGTAGGCTGACCGTCTTTGCTCAGAATCGTTTTTCGTATATAATGATTTTAAATCATTGAATTCAAATTTAATAAATCCGTTACAGTGACCCCCTCGACTTCCACTATACAGCATAGCGGTACCCGCTTACTGACCTTTTTTTGATTTTAATTTATAGTTATACATAAATATTATATAATTTATCAATTTTTATAGCATATATTTTTATACAAGACACAAAATATATAATTATGTAGATACCTACAACTTTATTTACAAAGATAACTTTAGTAAACTTTGCTATAAATCTCGAGTTGACATGTATGCGTATTGTATTGCGGGGTATATAGTGTATATTATATGGGAATTAGTGTATTATCTCAAAATACGAGGACACATAATTATTTTGTAATACTTATACTGTATGATAAGGAAAAATCCCCAGGACACTTCGTAGCTTGTACGTATAGGTATATAGGTATATAACCTCATATACTCTTAACATTTGTACAATATACCTTAAGCTTATTTACATTTTTCACATGTTCTTACGGTTATAATAAATGCATGAAATGTATATGATATAGGTACCTCTATAATAACCAGTGCTATATTTTTACTACCTATTGTCACCTCTATAATATATACACAAATATTAAAATATACACTAAATTTAAATGCACACAGAACGCAATTTATTCATATTATATTAAATTTGTCAGTAATTGAATATCGTAATGACCATTTTAAAATAAAACTTTTAATATGATATAATAATATTTGTGATAATTAATTTTTAACTCCATGTTCTATGTTAACACAACGAATACGAATATGAAAAAAACATGCTTAAATATTAGCAGACAAATTAGCATATTGAACTAGCTCGAGTATGTTTCTTTAAAATCTCAAATTTAAATAAAAATAAATAGCTTTATTACTCCACTCAGAATCTAAAGTTGTATTATATATATATATCGCATCCATTTAGTGAAAATAATGTTTTACTATATACTATACAGACAATTTTTCATGAAATGGATAACATTTTATGCACATTGTGTAATATTTTATTAGAGTATATTATTATCTAAGTACCTTTAGTATTGGGTATTATTGTGGCATAAATATAAAATTAAAATAAAAATTGTTTGATATAATTCGTAACTTGTACATTTTATAATATAGTAATAATTATAATCTTTATTACGAAATAAATTCCAATTGCAATTACAAATATTATATAATATATAATGCATTAACAAATAATATTATTAATAATAATGAATAAAAAAAATTAGTAAATAAAAAGAACATAAAACCTCATCAAAACTCATAATAAGTTTAGTAAGTATTTTGTAAATAAGAAAAAAACTTATCTAGTATATAAAATAAATTAAATTTTAATAAAGTATTACCTGCAGGCATTAAAATTTTAGCGGGGCCATGTAACATATATTATTTAGAATTTAACAGATAAAATGTGAGTTTACTTTTAGAATTGATTGAACTTACTTTAAAATTTAATTGTTTAAGTAGTTTTGGATAATTAATTATGTTATGTAATAATTTAAATAAGAATTTTAAGTTTAAAGTAAAATATCTATTTTTAAAGAATAAACACCTGAATATTTATTAAACCTACTTCTAAACATACATAAAAGGATATTAATTGTAAACGCCGCACTATTTGTTTTCTCACTGTGATTCATGCGCTACATGGAAAATTTACTTTCAGCATTATAATGTAAATTTACTTATTATTAACGTAAAAATAAAACACTGTCTATGCTTATACGTTAACATTTTTACGATATTTAAATTTTTCTGTGATATATTAGTATTTTTAAATTTTAATATTATATACTTATAACTTACATAAAAATTTAAATACCTATCGTAAAAAACCAACATATAAGAACAAATGCAGATAATGTTCTTAACTTGTTCCCAAATCTAATAATAGGTCAATTCACTCTAATATTAAAGTTAACAAAGTAAGTTTGGTTCTGCTAAATGCAAATTTGCTATTTAACTTGTGGATCAGAGAGAAAAACATTATAGTGTACTGACGTTTTCGTAACTATATTTGAATACCTTATGAAAATGCATCATTCAACCTATAAATACCTATTTACATAATGATATGTACATTAATTATCTTAAGCATTAACGCAGATACCTATAAGATTTTTGATTAATAAGAAAACATACTTATTTATTGTCATCTGTTTGTTGTAAGACAGACCAAAAAAAAAAAAACTAGTTAAATTATAATAAATGTAGCTTTTTAATAAATAGGCCTACAGAAATATTTGAAAAATTTGAACCCAGAAATGTGTTTGACTGTGAGATTGGAATCGGTCAACGTCATGCTGTATTATTATTTTACCTACTCCTCATAACATCGGGATGCAATAAAATATGTATTTTGTTTTCGAATACAAGGTTCCGAATTCCATAACATTTTATTATTTTACACATACGGTGTACGCGTTACCCACACGTATACGTGTCTATATATAATAGAATTCGAAGGGAATTGTTTGATCGATGTTTATTTCACCGTAGTACATTTATAAAGAGAATAATATTCCCAGTCTCGAGTTGTGGGTATTCGTCGGTTTGGCTTACACACGACTCGCAGAGGGAACCGCCATCATATAGGCACATACCATTATATTATATACATAGCACACACACACACGTATATATATGTATAGCGTGAACTGTGGGAAACACATGTCGGGCATTATCGACCCCACACTGACGCCGAACCACCTGCTCGTCCCCTACGTTATGCCACTCCCGCCCCAACACTACCTCGTCTATACTCCGGCAGCAGCAGCCTACGACCGACCTAGCGTGTGCGTGCGTGCAAGTGCTCGCGTCTGCGCGACTGCGTGAGACCGTACAGCAATGGCGGCCCGCGAACGTCCGCTCTCGTAAATAAAACCGCTGCCGTCGACTGCGCAGAAGCGACGGTCTGCTGTTGTTGACCTGCCGGCGGCGCTGCGCGTGCACGAACAAAGACCTTGGCGAGCGTCGCGCGTGGCCGGGCTCAAAAAGCGGACGCTGTTGCCACCGCCCCGCTGTACACTCGCCGCAAGCAGGTCGCAGCACGATGCCATGCCACACATTTCCCCCTAAAATCGACGGGCCGCATACACGAATACACGGCAAGTGAACGCGTCGCACTATAGTTATAATACTAATAAAAATTTTAGGTACAAAACATCGTATTTTATTATGATTGTATTAAATCATATAACCTATGCTTTTGTCGTTAACCACTATACAGGATAAACATAAGACACCCATTATATCGAAAACTATTGACTTTTTAATATATTTTTCCAAAAATTTGATACATAAAAAATAAATTTCACACGAGTAGTTTTTGAATTTGAGCGGAGTGGAGTTGTACGTGGTTACCCTGAAAAATGTTAGTCCATTATTCCACTCATCTAAACTTTTAATACCTTGTAACTTATAAACTGCTCGTCCAAAACTCAATTTTTATGTATCGAAATACTAAGAAAAATGTTCTGCTTTAGGACACGAAATTAAAACTGTATATGTTGTTATTTAAAATAGTAAAAAATGTAAAAAATAATTATTTTTTAGAAAAAATGTTGTTTTGAAACGACTTGAAATTATATCAAATAATTTTATGAAAAAAAGTTTATATTTGTAGACATAATGAGTGTTTTACGTTAAATGATTCATCTTATAAAGTGGCTACTTATTTTGAAATATAATTTATAACCTCGTTAAAAATATTTTGAATTTATTTTATTTTTGTACTATTATGTGATCTTAAAATAAATGTATTGAAATCTAGGTTTTTTCTTACTTCTTTTAAATAATTTGTAAAGTGGAAATGCTACAATGAGCAATAAATAAAACTAGATATAATACGAAAGGTGTTATTATTTATACAATATTAGCTAGCTCATATACATGCTGGATGCTTAAACCTTCCCATCGCTTTGAAAAATCTATAAATTGAGTACTATTTTTTATATACTTCATTTTAATTTACAAATATATATAGATATGACATATAGGTAGGCCTTAGGTACTCAAATAGTCAAATATTTGTATGCATTATGCACATACCTATCTACCAATTATTATAATATATAATATTTACTCTAAATATTATTATATAATAAATGTATAAATTAATAATATAAATATTAAATATATTTTTATAATAGGGTAGATATTTATTTATTTTTAACTTAATGTAATTGGTTTTTTAAGCCTTTATAGTATATTTATTTCGTCTATACATCTAATATGAAAATATCGGAGATATTTTTTGAAGTAAAAAAAATATTTCTTTAAACAATCATAATCAGTATTTTTTCACAATATAACTCTAGTATAATAGTATAACTTAGTTACAGTGTTATTTAAACACAATATGCCACTATGCATCCGGTGGAAGAATGTATGATATTTATTTATGAGCATGTGTGTAACGCCGTATACATGTTATTCAGTATATCTTCACCACATACCGAATGTATATATTTTGTGTATATATATGTATACGGTATACATATGTTATTCAGTATATCTTCACCGCGTAGCAAGTGTATATATAATCGTTTAAACAGAAATAGGCACGAACATGAACCAAAAATATTATATTTATTATATTTAAAATCAGTGATAATTATTAGTTTTGTATTGATATAATATACTATATTAATATAGGTACTTTTAAAAAACTCTTAATCTTATTCCTTTTAACTTGTATTCGGACTTAGATACTAAGCAGACATAATATGATAAGGAATGTAGTGGCACTAAAGGTGAAAAATTAATTTTATCGGTGTTATTTAAAGAAGTTTAATTAGCACTTTTATCAGCAATGTAGTGACCTATTACACATAAACCTTACACTTAGTATAAGGTTTATAATGAGTGATGGATGTACCTACACAAACTACATTGTAGATTTTAAGAACGATGATAATTTTTCTTAATAATTCTACATCGCACTGCAGGTAGCCTACAAGCAAGTGAAATTATTTTTACTCAAAAATGTATACTTAGTTCAAGAAATGTTAAAATACGGTTTTCTTTGTATGATACTTAGTTATACCTCATTGAACTTTGCAGTACCTTAAATTATTTGAAATTTAACATTTTATAAAATTATAAAATATAAAGTTATAAAATTAATGACCAATTTTAAAATGAATTAATAATTTTAGAAAATATTTTAAAATCCATAACAATATATTAATTATTTTCGAGTCATGCTACCAATCCTAATGTACCTAATGACTAGAAATAATTCTAATTTAAAATAATATGTAGTTACAACTCATAGAAAAATTTAATATATTTTTATTTTAATAATAACAATTTTATTTTTTAGTATGCGTATTTAATACAATTTTATACCATTGTTCACTGTATATTATAAATTCACATTTCTACTATTAGTTTGTTTCGTTTCGGAGACTATAAATTCCCAATATTAGACCAAATTTTATGCGAGAGATTTCGGGACGACTTTTATCGATTTATTATTTATTAAATGTCTTAGATGTGTTTAGCACCTATAGTTTTGAAATTAGCAGCTGCGGCCTTATATATTATTTGCCATTCGTATTAAATGAGCTCTTGTTTCTTCAATAATAAAAATAATAAAAACAGAAACCCATTATTAAATATGTAATTATGCAATGGAGGTTTAGGATGTGGTGAAGTTGCTCATCCAATCATGCTCATAACTATAAGTTTTCATTTTAATTGTGCCCCAGTGATTATTGCTGGATGGCCGGCGTAATACATATTATCATAAATTGTATATATTCATATGAATATCAGAATATACTTATAGATAAGCATATATTGTATTATATTTTATATATATATATATATATATATATATAAAAAATAAATATTATATTTATATACAAAAAGGTTAATGATTTTCTCTTCTGAGTAAAATGCACAAAGATATATTCTATACAATACGTATACGGTCATATTATTTATTCGTAACTAGTAGGTAGTCGTTATAGTCGTTACATGCAGTGTTTTGAACAAATATTTTCTTATTTTTTCTTGTATGAACTATATATAACGTACAAGCTTTACAATAGTGATCGGCCTGTGAGGGTGGAGAATGCAGTTGGACCGAGATTCCGTTGCGTTCGTAGTCTCCACAAGACCGTATCCCCCTTTTACCCCGTCCCATTACCATCAACACATACTCACGGTGCACGCCTTACAGAAACTGTAATTAAAAGAGCCCGCGTGTATGAGTAGGCAGAATTTTAGGATTTAATATACTTGCGACGTTTCTTGTTTTACTCGTTGTATAAATAAGACGTGTAAAATACTAAAACATATAATATAATATATTTTACGAAACTAAAGTGTATTACTAATTTATAGTTAAGTATATTTAATGCCATAAGTGCACTATAGGCTCCAATAGACTGATGACGTGTAAGCACAAAAAGTCGAATTGTTTTCATATAGGTATAACTTAAAAATTCTTAAGATTATTAGAAATATATTTAAAATACAGTTATCCTATATAAGTTAATTTAGTCCAAGGATGTATAATTAATACAAGTAATAAGTAATAAATACAACTTAATGTCTATATTATAGTAAATTATAATTTATATAGTTATAACATCTAAGTTATACAATGAAAAATAATATGCATACATTATATTATATATACTGTACAGAGTGTCTTACCGTGTTGGTTATCTTTGTCAATAACATGTTTTTTAATATATATTTTTAAAATATAAATTGTGTGATGAAAAATTATGTTTCTGTATCAACAACTAACTTTGGAAAATATATTGCTTTACTATACATGCATATATGCACCTTATATGGATAGGCGTTTAAACTATAGAAAAAATCCACAACAAAGAATTAGTGTAATAGTAAATTATACAATAATTATACCAAAACACTTAAGATGTGTCATCAAATATTGCATACCTAGTGTAAACAAGAATTTTTATTTACATTTAAATGATGATTACATTTTTTGAGACAAAAATGAAATGAAATTATAATATCGCCAAGATCATTCTCTATAATATTTTTTATATGTGATTTTATTTTGATATTACTTAAAAATCATCAAATTCTGATTGTAAATAAAAAAAAATATATATCTATGTGGTAAATTATATCTTATACTTATGGAAAACATGACCATGTTTTTTTGAAAATTTAGTCGAATCTCAGACAGTTAAAGTTTAAAATATATGCTTATTTAAGTATATATTTAGGTATGAAGTATTATAATTAAATTCGCATAAAAATTGACAAATTAATAAACTTTAATTTTTTTTATTTAAATAACTTGTCTATGCACAATATATGCAATACATGACATAAAGGGATAAGTAATAAATAATAATCGTAGGTAAGATTAGTGAGAAAGAAAAGAAATATTTATATTGTGATAAATAATACGTATACACTAAAATAGTTTTATATAAACTATGTATAATTAATTAATTATAGGTATTATATATTTGCAGTATAGAAAAGTATGGTAAAATTATGTGGATAATTCAAAATTATAACATACTAAAAATTAAATAAAACCAAGGACGTTTCTATTTTGCACTCATTAGATAGTAAGTACACTCCAAAATAAATGTACACGTTATAATCATAACGTTACTATAACGTTTGCAAACCTTGTTTTAATTTATTATTTATATTTGAACATAAAATTATGTTATATTATAAAACAGATGAATTTATTTATCTAGTTCTTAATTTATACAAGTATAATAATCAATAATTAAACTCCCCATTTTGCCCCATTACTATAGAGGTGAACTATTTAGTAATAAATAACCACATTCAAAATAATTGGTGTAATATCGTTATTATATGCGCAGTACCTACCTACATGATAATTGATAAATTATTATAATTAATAGTAATAGTTTAATATTATTTTATATAACAATCAATGACAATAGGTCACGAGGTCGTATTAGAAATATTATATATTTTATTCAAACACTATTCAAAATCAACTATATATGACGTTATATAATTTAATTAGAAGCCAGAAAAAAATAACAGCTTCTAATGATCTGATGAACAAAATTAATTAAATTTGTTGCAAGACGTTCGAACAGTGAACAACGTTCATATTTTATCTACTCGTTTTTCTTTATTGCGTATTACGCCCAAATTATTTTATTATTTTATCCGTCCCTTCTATAATATAATATAAGAATATACAATAATTATTAATCTCTCTGTTTTGTCTTTTATCTATATTGTCCACATTACGCTATATAATATAGTTGTTGAATGTTGATTCCACATGACTACTGATTCGTAATATGTACATTTTGTGATGATAATATAATATTATTGTTACCTACATCCAAATAATATAATTTGTATTAGTATCATGGCTTGTTAAGATTTATTTTACCCGAATACTTGCATCTTAATATTAGTTATTATAATATGTCATTGGGTCGGTCATTGAATACGATTTACAACAGTTCGAACAGTGTAACTTCGTAATACATTGTTATAAATATATTATTGTCATGGCGTCGAAGAACAACACGACACTTACCACTGACGGTTTGACGGAATTCGACTTTTGGTCCCGTCACTGCACAGCAGGCGGGATGTCGGCCGCTGTGTCTAAAACCATCTCGGCTCCCCTGGATCGCATCAGAATGCACATGCAGGTAGGTGTGTTTGCGCCGACGTAGCCGTGTCATGTACAGGGCGATTAAAAAAGAATACCTCATTTTTGAAAATCTATATATATTAAAAGAAACGCACGATGGAATAATCTAAAACACGTACCCATCATACATTGTATACTTAAATATATATTCGCATTGAAAAAAATCTCAAAGCGTATATATCTGCAGTGCTTAAAAAAATATAAGAGATAAAAAAGAAAAAAAAATAAGAGACGAGCGAGGAAGAGCTCTGTTACAAGCTGCCTGTCAGCCGGTACATCTTTGAAGGGGGTTAAATTTTGTTTAAATAGTCTCACGGATAAATAAATGTCAATGGGGTGGATATCTCTCTCAGCAACGAAATAAAATTTTAGAAAGTCTATACGTACAAGATGGCAGATAGCCCTTAGCTTGCACTGTTTATTCATTCATGCAACGATCTTGATTTTTGAATTGCATTTATGGTATTCTTTTCAAATCACCATGATGTATAACATACACAGTATACGTCATAATATTATTAAAATTATTATTATTATTAATCTTTTGGCGGCCTATTGAACACAAACGCCGCCCAAATACTCGTTCCATAAAAAACAAAAAAAAAAAAGGTTTTAAAAATCGGTATAACATTTATAAAATACGATATCCGAATCATCGTCCAAAATGCATATAGTGTGCTGGTAATTATTTATGCTTAGTTTATACCTATAAAATACCTGTATATACTTGTGGTAGATATATGGCGGACGAACGCGTTTACGATTTTATCGTGATCGTCTATGGTAAAAAACGATAATAGTATATAATAATATGGCCGAACTGCCGAACCGACTGTTTTTAAATTTATTTTACCTGTCGTAATTTCCACAGCATACGAATAGGTGAATAAATTATTCAAATGATTAAGAAACGCATATCACGCTCGTCTATTATACGTAAAGCGACGCCGGTTAGGCTATAACTTACAATATTTAAAGCCGCATTAAAATATTAAAAGAACAAAACCCGAGAAAACCGATAGCATGCACAATGAATGTATAATATAATGTACAAAGTGATGAATACTGTCATAACTATAAATATCATTAGATATATGTATGTATTAAACATATTATATAAGTGGACGTAAATTAATTTAGTGATGATGCCTAGCTGATGCCGTCGTATATATACATTGTATAAATGTGTGTGTAGAATAATCATTACCGGAATCGAAAATATTACTATGACCGTTTAAATAAAAATACCGAATGGGTTTAATTGAATTTCTATTCGCTAACAATTTGCAATGCTATCGCAAATACGCAGACAGTATAATATTAACCCGTCCAATTCATCTAGATTGTAAACTTGGACCGAGTAAAAATAATAATATGCTCAGATCTTATTCTCATATCTAATTAGTAATTATTGTCTTTTAATATTTTTTAGAATCATTTAGCATTATTATCCACGGCGAGGAAGCGATTCTCATTATGCTCCAAAAATGATTTTGTTTTTTCATTTTCATATTATTAAAAAGTATGAAAATTCATTAGGTATATGAGAATTAAATTATTTATAAATGTAAAATTGTAAGTGTAAAAATGTAAGTCAGTTTAACTTTTTAAGTAAAACGCCATGTATTTGACATATTCATTTACTAAAATGTCTTTATTTTCATACTTTTTAAGCGTGATTTTCAACAATTAATTTTTTTTTAGTTTTGGAATTTTGAAATTAAATGGTTTATGATAGACTATTGATTTTAATATAGTTTTCGGTTAGTAATTATTTTAATTTGGTTATGACAGAATATAGATTTGTTAGTATATGTTTATTTAGTGAAAATGATCGGGCCGAGTTTGCAATCGACCTTTTTTATTATCTGCAATATTCGGGCTGAATTTACAACAAAAAAAGTAATCGCAATCCCAGTTTACGTCTAGATTCTAGATACCTGATCAATGCTTTCATAATTGTCTTAGAAAATCACAGAGTAAATTAAATGTATTGTTACGTGCTGTTGACTGTTTTATTTTATCACAGAAATTAAAATTGAAACTTATAAGTTGTTCTTTACGTAACACGTTTGTAGAGGTCATTGGATTTTATAAATTTAATTGGATACCTAATTAAATTTAAATTGTACGTAAAAATTATGTACAAATTCGAACAATCTCAAGCAGATTAGAACGATAACCCATTTTATCAGGAAAATTATAATATCTATTATATTGTAATGATGATGTTTTTGTATTTAATAATTAAAAGAAATATAAAAAGTTGCGGGTACCGTGGATGATAAGATAGTATAATAATAAGAAATTACAGACGTTACATAATCATCCAATGTTCATTTATGGTGAAGAAACATCACGTGTTCGAATAATGTAATTCGTTAAACGCATCTTGAGCAATAGAGCAAAAGGTTAAATTTATAACTAAAAATTATTATACTAACATAATATTTTTTTTTAGTTATATACTACAAGGTTATAAGCTAACATTAAATTATTCACATTGAATACATTTATATATTTTGATTTTTTTTTTAAATATAACATTAGATTTAGATTTTGAACGAAGCGATGAATGTATTGATTTTACAATGATGGTTTTTTTTTTGTTTCTCGATCATCACTCATCATATTTTGGGGCTAATAAAATTTATTTGAATTTCTACTTTAGTATCTCTCTGGTAAAAAAGTGAATCTATTTGGTAATTTAGGAGGTCAAATATAAAATATTCCCAATATCTAGTTTTCAAAAGTGTAGAGAAAAACAAGCAAGATATAAGATTTTACCCAATACTAGTTTTTGACAAAATTGATTTTGTTTTATTGATGTTACTTAAAAATTAATAATAGTTGCAACTTTTATTTTTCGCCAAATATTAATATGACCATTTTCCATGTATGATAAAATTTTTAAAATATTTTGATTTTTTTTGAGCAATAATGATAATACACACGGGCATTATGCATTTGAGCATTTTTTTTTAAATTATTGTTTGTTAAGAAATATGAAATCTTAATATGAGGTTACTTATAAGTTGTTACCAATAATATGTGGGTGTATTGTATATTAGCATCTACTTTAAGGTGATTAGAACTTATAAATTTGTAACACCTTCGACGATATAGGTAATCAATAAATAATGTGCATTGACTTAATTTGAGACGTAATTCAGAAATAACTTTAAGCGCATTTTTAATTCGCATTAAATAACTGATTAAGTTTGTCTAATTGAATTTACTCTTTCTCAATAGTAAATATATAGACGATACTGATTGAATAAAAAATGCGTTCAAAAACGGCTGAATGAGCATTAATATTTTAGGCAGATATTTTAAATTTTCATATTCTATACCTTATTATACTATTTTAGAACAAATTTTAACTCAAAGTAAATGACTTGAAATGAAAAAAAAACATTCACGTTATTGGTTATGTAGTTTCATACATTATTACTTTATTTCGGTACGCATACAAACCGAAAATCTAATGCGTATTAACTATGGATAAAAACGCGATAATAATTTACACACACACACAAATACACATAGAATAAATAAAACCGTTTCGTTTTTTCTACTGATCAGAAACGATTACGTAATACAAAACACATACGTGTGTGAGTATGTGTATAACGTATAGGTAGGTATATTATTATTTATCATGGAACACTGCAGTTAATCGTAATACGTTTACCCGTCGAATACGTTAAAGCATTATATTATAATAAATGGTGCCTATATTATTTAGTTAGGTTGTAACCCGTAGCCCTTGGAAAAAGTTAAATTATAAAATAATAATAATTATAATATCGAAATACAATTTGGGGTGTGCTGCTGGGAAGTGAACACCGAAATTAAAATATAGGAAGGTAGGAAGGTTAGGTACCTGCGGTGGGTTGCCGTACGTTTAAAATATGATTATACTTTTATTTTGAAGGGGACCTTCGGGACGAAAGAAAGAAAACCCGAGACTGCGCAGAAGATTATAATAATAATAATGTATTGTGAGAACGTGATTCTTTGCAGCTGTGCGTTATACGAATGCCTATTATACCTCTACTATATCTATACACGACACACGCATAATATTATTATATTATAAGAGCACGAATATGGCAAATGTAGCGGGGCGGGGCTCGTTCTTTGTACACACGTCATGTGGTGTGCCTACTGCAAGTATACACACACATTTTTTCGTTTTTTTTTTCATTTTGCTTATTTTTTGTACTGTGTGTGAGAACAAAACGCACACAACAATAATAACATATTGTTATATTATATTATGTGCAGGCCGAGATGTGTATATAATACGACTGCTGCGGCACACCGCCACAGAGGCCATTATATTATATTGTATAGAGTCCATTATATAATATTATATTGTGTTTGAAATATATATAAAAATATGTCTCCGTTTATAGCGTGACGCAGGAAGAAACTTGCGCGAAGAAATTTAAATCGGCACCTTTTGATATTTTTTTTCTTGTATCACGCTTCTCTTGTCGTTGATTTTTGTGTAACTATTATTCATTTTACATTATGTACCTACAAACTACAGTTACAAAAGCCAACCAGCTTGTTGTTTTTAATTTTACGTTCTAAAGTAGAACATTTTTATGAACGATTAAATTGTTATTAATATATAACTCTGAAGTAATGATTTCTTATTTATGCATACATTTTATGTTTAATTGACGGCAATATTACAGACTATGTATATAACACACTGCTTTACTTATTTACACGCGTTCTATAATAGTGGTTTATAATATGTCTTATTCAAAGCATATTATACTTATATAATATAAGTACAAATGTATTGAAATTTCAAACTTATAAATAAAACACTAAATCGTTTAAAATTTGGCATTTATACATGGTAAATTTTCGAGAAATATTCTACTACAGTACTACTGAGATAAAATAATAAACTAAAAACTCTTAAAAAAGATATATTAAAAGTCAGTAAATATTATTTAACAATAATAATGGTTCGTTTGAATGAAAACACTTTCTAGTATACATAAGTTTCTATTATAAGATATCGCGTCGTGTGTTGAGCAGATGTTAGATAAGGGGACTTCATGAAAACATTTATTTGACTCTCCTATATAAGAGAAATGTATAGGAAGAAAAAAATACAGTTTTTTTATCACTGCATCATGTCACAGCTGTTTGGGGGCTAAAATTAAAGTGAATTCACTCAAAACCAAATTGAGAAAAAAGAATTATTACACTACGCCTATGGCTGAACTCCAGTTTTTCCTCGATTATTTTATTCTGAAGTACTTGGTTTGTAGCTATTTAAAAATTGTTTAACATGTATTGTACGGTTCTAGGACAATTAGTCCTCGGCTTGAAAGTTAAATACACTGTTTGTAAGTAATATTTAATAAAATGTTACTAAAAAATATTTATTGTCTCAAGGAAAAATATTGACCGGGGACCAATAGTCTGTCTATAAAATTATGACAGGGACCGATACGGTCGCATACGACATTTTTATGTGGGAATCAATCGTCCGTATACCGTATTATACCTACTTACTATTGTGCGTTAATTTATAAATGTTTAAACATTTGAACACGATAATAATAATATATATAAAACAAATTAATAAATTATATACATGAAAAAAATGAATAATATTTATATATATTATAAGTATAGGTATGTGCAATTTGTAGGGGTATATTTACTTCAATCGTTTGCATGGAAATATTCGATATTATACAACCGAAACAATAAAAAGAGAAAACGATCATAATACGGAAAATTAATAATATTTAGGTAGGTAGTATAAACACGGGCGATTGGTTTTTTTTTTGTTACGATTCTTTTGGTGCCATTCGTATGTGTTTGAAAAGAATAAAATATATTCTAAGGGGACTGGGATAATTTTCGACGCTACGTAGAACTGGCAGCATTTCAGTCATTCGAGACAAAAGAGTGAAAAAAATCAATACCCTGCAGGTCAAAAGCGCTACGTCTGCAGCAAGCTAAATGTAAAACGCACAGATGGTCGTTTTTCGTTTATCGAGGGTAACTTGACGTATAATACAACGCACTCGCTGTTTTTATCTCTGTCAGTCTCTCCGTTTCTATCTCTCCCGCACACGCACACTCTACACACACACACACACACAAATATATACGTCATGTTGTACGGGCGTGGGCTGATCCATCGAATCATTTATTTGGGGTAAGGAATCTTCAACGTGCCTCCATAGATTTGCCCAACGGTTGTCATGGTAATTTAATATTTTGGATCGCCGCCATGCCAGTGGCGTCCGGTAGAGCTGCATCGATCGTCCCCGCCCGAAAACTACTCCGTTCGTTGCACCGCCGATAAACAATAATGTATTTAATGTTGCTGTAGAATAATATTATAGACTACATGGCGGTTCATTTGTAATATTAGAAGGCCACTCTAAAAAATAAAAAAAAACGTAGTGTATAAACACAATAGTTATGTTTTTAAGAGATTCGTTATAATATTATATACATAATATTCTTTTAGTACATTTATAATAATGTAGTACATAGGTAACGGATAATATGAATAATAATTTTACGTATTCATACTTACCGGATTTCGTATTATATAAGTATTATGACAATATTATGAATATATGGTAAATACAAATTGTGCTATTATCAAAACTATTTCCAGCCTGAAAATAATAATCACCCCCTCCTACCATTTTAAAATATTTAAAATTATTATTATGTTATAACTTTCCATTTAATTGCATATATTAGAAATAAATATGTAAAATTATAAAAACCCAACCTCTACTTTTAGGTATTTCATAGTAGCAAAAAAAATATTATCCTTATAAATAGTTTAAAAGGAGTCAAAATTTGATGCTGTATAGAAAATGATAATATACACATTCGATGAAAATTTTATGTACGGTTATAATTTAATAGTTACACCAAAAACAAAATCGATTTTGTCAAAAATTAAGTCTGAGTAAAAATCTCAGTTTTTCATTAATTTTTTTTTTTAGTCTTTTCTGGTGCTTTGAAAAACTATTGAGAATTTTAAATTTTGACCTCTTGAATGCACGAACTAAATTCACTTTTACATCAGAAAATTCAGTGAAGTTAAAAATCGAAACATTATTTCGTCTAATTATCGCAGTAGACATTTTAACTAGTATGCTAGGCGATACAATTGTCGGGCAGTAAAATATTTTAGTCGCTTATAGGTAGTAGTATTTTTAATAATTGGGCAACATTTTTATTTTTATATAATATTAGAATGTCTAAAGCCTACTCAATCATAACGTATTATAATAGGAGAAATAGAACTAAAAAAACTTTCTCTATCCAATTCAGCACAAAAATATTTGACTACTATTATTTATTTAATATTTTCTGCTAGGAATCGCTTTTCATCAAATAGCTACATTTATTTATCGTTGATTTCAAATTAACCAAGTGCTTGCAAACGTTATAATAAAGACACAATTTAACAAAATATATAAAATATTATTAAACAAAAAATAACAAAAACCGGAATAATTTAATATCCATTTATCTACTTAAAAATTATAATATTGGTTTCGTAAAAAAATTTATTCCATGAGATTTATTTTAATTTTAGCAATCAATCCAATAATTTGCGTATCAGGGCTCTGTCCCGCATTAGATATTATTTTTAACGGTAAAATGATAAACGATAAATGCAAAAGTTGTATAACGTTTAGATTGTAAATAGCGTAAAATGAAATTTTTTTTCAAATCCAAGCTCTAAATTAAACACATCCAATACTGTTGTTACTTGACTATATTCAATAAAGAGATACATTCGACATCTACTATACGGCAGAGTGAGTTCCCCGAGTTTTTTTTATTGAATGAAATTTTTGATACGTTTATCAAGGTAGATAATGGTTATTAGGTAGGATTAAATTTATATTATCTACTAGAAAAATCGCGAAATATGTTCTTAAAAATATGCGTATCTATGGCTTTATGGTTAATAATTAAATGTCCTATAAAATATGCTTGTAAAAACCATGTTTTAAAAAAAAATTTACCATTATGATTTTAAATAATTATAAAAAATGTTACAATTATATGTTTCTTTATTCTTTAATTATTTTAAATAAATCTAATTATAATTTCTGAAAAATAATATAAAAATTATAGTACCTACTTAAAACGCAAAAAAAAAAAAGTAATATAACGTAAAATAATAATTGGATGTGGCAGGTAGACTTTTTTCTGCTACTAAATTGGTCGTATTTAGTAAAAGCATTATTTATATTTCTCAAAATTGTGGGTAGATAAGTAAAATATTTACTTAAGTTACAAAATAGTCCTACATACCACAAAAAAACTAAATTGTTATAACTATAAAATTTTAATAGTTGTTCTTTTTCACCTAGTGAACATTTCTTAAAATATCCTCAAGCTTATCGTGTACACAGACTGAAAAAAAAATATCAATAATAAAATCAATACATTCATCGCTCTACCTAAAATCTAAAATTTATTAATATTCATAATTTTTAATAATTTTAGGGAGGCTAAATTTACAATTTTGTAAAAAAGAAAAATGGCGCAAATTAAAATTTTTGTAGGCATGATTTTTAAAAGATTGAGCAGATTACATAATGTACTTTTATCTAATTTTTTATAACCTTAAAAAATATTGAGAATTAGCAAAATTAATTTTTAGATTATGAGCAAAATACATTTTTAACACTCTGAGTCGAGCAAAGAATGTATTGATTTTACGAATATGTGTATTTTTTTTTGTGGTCTGTAAAATATTATATATAATAATATTTATATCTTATTATATTTATCTTGTTTTTCAATTTTCTTCATCGATATTTCTTCTGGT
The DNA here is from genome assembly GCA_014851325.1 of Pentalonia nigronervosa. Classification (NCBI taxonomy): domain Eukaryota; kingdom Metazoa; phylum Arthropoda; class Insecta; order Hemiptera; family Aphididae; genus Pentalonia; species Pentalonia nigronervosa. The sequence goes on from JACXSJ010002770.1 coordinate 26,325, forward strand.
AGAAAAGGAAATCTAGGAATCTAATGATTTCAAATAGTTTTCAAAAGCGCAGGAGAATACAAAAATAAAAAATTAAGGAAAAGCTGGAATTTTTACGCAAAACCTATTTTTCATAAAATCAATTTTGTTTTTTCTTTAGAAACTCATAAAAACTTTTCTGTTAAAATCAAAGATTTGAAAATTTAACATAAAATTTCTCATAAGTTTTTTAACCTTAATAAAAGTTTACCGAAAGTCAAACAAATTTTTTATGAGCATTTGTAATTAGACAATAAATATTTACCCATAAAATAATTTTTCAGGGAAGATTTTCTTATTTTGTTATAATTTAAAGACACTAGAAATTTTTACTAAATTTTATGATTATCATTTTCTATGCACTAATTATAAAAATATATCGATTCATTTTGAGGTAATTGTAAACATACGAAATTTTCAATTTGAATTTTTTTGTATAAAGTTTTAGATTCTGAACGGAGAGATTAATGTATTAGATTGGTGTTTATTTATTTTTTTTATTGGTTTTACTATTTTGTGTTTTTTTTTCGTTTTTATTTTTTTTTTGTGTTTGTCAACACGTTTTATTGCAGTAAAAGTGCTCCGATTTTTTTCATCAGCATCTTTTCTGATAGAAAAGTGATTCACTAGTTGGTACTTTGAGGGGGTCAAAAATACAAAATACCGAATAGTTTTTAAACACATCGGAATAAAAACTAAAAATTAAGGAAAAACAAGAATTTTTCGAAAAACAAATTTTTGATAAAATTCATTTTTATTTTTAATGTAATAAATGAAATAATAACCATAAATATAGGCAATTTTCTCCAAATGTTTATATAAGTATTTTCTACACACTACAAAATTTTCAAAATATTTTGATTTTTTTAAATTATTTATATGCATGATAAATTTTTGAGGTTTTTTTATTTTTTTTTATTATTGTCGAAACAAACTTTTCAGTTAGATAAAAAATTTCAAAATTTGATACAATGTTGTTTATAATTTGTTGTTAGTGAAAATTAAAAAAAAGTGGAGCGTAAGTCTTTTAATAGTTTTTTATAAGCATCTAAAGTTGAAATTTCGAGAAAATACGTAAAAATCACAAAATTTTGCATTTTTTTTTGATTAAAAAATTTATAAAAATTTTTCTATTCAAATTTAAGATTTTAAAATTTAACATAAGATTTTCTATAACTTTTTCTACCTTTTTTAAAAAAAAAAATGTCTATCAGAAAATCAAACTAATTTTTTATGAGCGTTTGAAATTAGACATTGGATATTTAAACGTTTTCTCATGGAACGATTTTCATATTTTGATGTAATTCAAAAAGGAATGATTAAAGACGCTTGAAATTTTTACAAAATGTTTAGATTATCATATTCTATACAAAACTATAAAAAAAAAAAATTAAAAATATTTCGACAATTTTTGAGCTAATTAGGCTTGAGAATTCTTCGGGTTTTTCAATTTTTTTTTTTTAAATATCGATAAATAAAATTTCGTTGGTTCAAGTTTTTTGAAAATGTAATACGAGATTCGTCATAAATTTTTAAAATAACAGATCAAAAATATTCAAAATACATTGGCACAATTCTTTTTATAAGAATTTAAACTTCAAATTTTGATCAAAATATTGACATTATCATATTATTTTGTTGTTAAAAATTTATAAAATGTTTAATTTTTATAGCTAAGGATTGAAAATTTAAAACAAAGTTTTACCTAAGTATTTAATAGCGAAACCAAAAAATCAAAAAAATATATTTACATGGTTGATTTTTATAGACATTTTAAATTCAAATTTAGACGAAATTAAATATTTAATTGAAGAATAACAATGTTAATTATTTCATTGTAATTGAAAAATATTTTTCGTGGATCTTTGAAACTTTAAAGGAAATTATTATATTTTACATACTCAATTTAATTTTTAAATGCAATATTTTTTGTAAAAATTAATTCAGCCTACTGTATTAATTCTTTAAAAGCAATTTTAATTCTTAAAATACACTTAGTTATGTAGGAAGATCATTTTCGCTCAGATTTGTTTTTCATTGCATTTTACTATTAATGCATCATTGCATAAAACGATAAAAAGGGCACCATTTCCCAAATACGGAGGAAGGTATACCTGAAAATTCCCTGTTTCCTGGTAGGCTTATCCGTCCATGGATGATATGCGTACAATTTATATAGGCAGGGCCAGCCCAATGCGTTAGGTAGTAATGGCCCTATGATTTTATAAGTATTCGTAGACTCGTGTTAGAAATTCATTAGTTTTATAAAATAAAATGTTGTACTACAAAATGATAAATTTTTTGCCGTTTTTGATTTTTCTTTTTCTTATGCTATTTCAATATTGATAGTTGTGGGTAGTCGATACTTGTCTATTAGTTACTGATACATAGTATTCCAAATTTAATATAATATTATATGTCATATCACAAGTCGATTAATGTATTGTCCTACATATCTCCTTTAACGATTCGGGTCATATACTTTTGAAAAATACGTTTGATAGTTTAAATGATAAGACGTGGGTAATAAATATTAATCAGCTCTTGTTATGGAAACATTTTTATCAGCTTCTATTATGCTATCCATGTAGGTACCTATTATATTTTGATTACCGAACTTTGACATTATAAACTTTATATGAGATACCACCATAAACTGATACAATTTATGAAATATGAATATATAAATTATTCAAAACAGTTATACAATATAGGAATATATATTTTATAAAGTATTCATGTATATTATTCTTATAAATAAATAATAACTGTTTACGCATTCACGTAGTATCTACCTAATCATATATACAAGCACAACGAGCTTACTAAATTGACGTTATGCAACACTGTTTAGAATATTAATTCAGTACCTATAGCAAGTAAAAAACGAACGTTCCTATCTTATTTTATAAATATTTAATTATATTATTATATAATATTCTTATTTATTCAAAATATCTGTTATAACGTAATACGTGTTACAATCAAGCATACTTATAGGCGTTTTATTATCTCATTGTATAATAATACGATAGTTGTGGCATCGAAAATTCTGGAACATACGTTAAATGACAATCCCAATTCATTACTCTGGCTTAATGCATCCTTACCAGTCATTCGGCAATTGACTGACGAATAGATTGCTTTTTATTTGTTTAACTGATTTGGTTTTTAAATATGTAATAATGTGATAATAATGTATCATCATAATTAATCTGATATTTTTATAAAAGTCAAAAGACTGTTTTTAAGAAATCATTTTTTCTTTAAACTTTCTTTTTAATAATAGCTTGTATAACAGTTCACACAATATCTATGTAAGAGATGGCAAACAAACAATTTTCCTTGAAAAACATTTGTTATCGTAGATATTTTTATTCCATATTTTTAATATGGATAAATATTGATAATAATAAATAATAAACACTTAGTAATGTTTGAAATAAATTATATACAAATATAACAGCTAAAAGATTTTCGAAATAAAATATAATTGATAAAAAAAAATAAATAGAATATATTCCTATATAAAAAAAACTACATTTTGTAAAAAATTGATTTCTTAATCTTTTGTTATAAACACATATTTTAATCCTTTATATAAACATATTTTTTTTTTTTTTTTTGTAAAAACCGTAACAATTTGGTTACTACATAATATATCTAATATAATAAATACTATAACAAAGTCAATGGGTTTTTATAAAATATTGTGATTATTAAAATACTTGTTTTAAACATTTTTTATTCTTTTTTTATTGATAGAAATATACAATGATCTAAAATATATAAATCTATAATTTATTATATTTATGGAAATATTCGGAATTTTTTTTTTTTAAAGGTAAATTTAGACATAATACATAAAAAAGATAACTTTATATTTAAATAAATTTTTAAAAAATATGAGAGGAAAATGTCCTACTATTCGGGATGACGATAGATATCCGGAGAGGGGGGATTGTCCCTAATTCATAGAAGATTACCTACTTTTGTAGTAGTTTATCGGTCCCAAATTAAATATATATTCACCTCTAGTCGGGTTTTATCATTTGGCCATTGCTGGAATATAATATATACTTATATACTAAATGTGGTATTTTATATAATGTGCACTAAGAAGTTTGGGACCGTACCAAATAGAATCGTTCTTCTGAAACTGCGTTTGAAAAATAAAAATCTTTAAATAAATATTTGAAAAACTGAAACTAATATTTTGTGAGTAATTATTTTTCAATGAATTTGATTGTTTTGTTATATTATGCTATGTTTTTCAATCATGTAATTTTGTAATAACAGAATAGACGTTTTGAACTTTAAAGATTGGAATCAAAGTTTCCGTTTATTTAAAACCAAACCAAAAAATAAAAAATAAAATAAAAAAATATTTGGATATTAGAATATTTGTAACTAATTATATTATCGGGCAATGTGACACGTGGCTTTGTGTTGAGTATGATACATATTTTTATTGCGTAATCGGTGTTGTGCAATAAACTTCGTTACGCAATAATAAACACTGTGTATTAGAAATTATTTTCTCTAGTTTTTTTGTTCGTTCATCGACCAGGGTCTTTGAACTGCATTTTCCTGGTATCTATACCATAACTAATAAATTTGGCTGTTGTTGAAGTTATAGTGTTTCCTGCAGTATAGATGTATATAATTGTATAATAGGGATTTCATGAATCACGATAACAATAATAATAAACTATAAATAATAGCATTATTTTGCTATTAGTTCCTCTAGACCCTCCTACAAAAAAAAAAAAAAAAAAAATAACACGAATGCCTTCACATTAGTCAGTAGGTAAATATATAATTCTATGGTGTATCAACGTAGATATATTTTTATCATAATATGCGAATATTTTATATTTTATCCACCCTCGAATCGCTTTAATAAGTGTATGTATCAGTTATAATCTTAAATAGGTACATTCTGCAATAGTATTAATTCGATTTATTTATATAAGATAACTCGAGGTGCATTTCATAATATATAGGTATATAAAGTCCTACCTCATGACTCATCAGTTTTTGATTGCAGATACAAAATATATTTGACAAAAAAAAGTCTTATTTATAAACAATTCGCGTTTATCTAAACTAATGCAAAAAAAACTTAAACTGACTACAGGGTAATATCTTAGTTGAATAATCTTATTTATAGTATTTTCTTTCATCTTTAACAAACTTTTAGATAATATTATATGGCTATATATCTATATAGGTATATATTTATGATAGTATACAGAGTGATTCGCTTAGCATGCTCACCAGCATTTTTTCATTTAATAATACATTTATTTAAATTCTGATTTTCAAAATGTTTAAATATAATTTTAGGCTATATTTTCAGATTTTTTGTACTACTTGAAAAGTATCATGTGGTGATACAAATTTCTGTTTTTCAAATGAGAACCCACACCCCCCCTCTTTTACCATAAATTATTTAGTATAAATTTTTTATTGAAATTGTTAATGTACTTAATTCAGAATTTAAAGATAAGTTTTTCAGTTATTAAAATGTTTATACTAAGAATAATAGTCCTCAAAAATGGTATTACAAAAATAAAAAATATATGTTATATAGAATCTAGTATTTATTATACTTGAATCATTTTTATTAATTATAAATATTGATAGATTAATATTATATACTAAAATGTTTAAATTTCCATAGTCCCTATATCTTCCAAACCTATTATCTAGTCCTATCATCCTTAGTATACATAGTTAATTCATAAACTATACGTTCAAATTTTGACTAAAAAAATCTTTAGCAATTTACTGTTAAAAAGAAGGAGGGGGGGGGTTCACATTTGAAAAACAGAAACTTATATCTTTACAGAACACTCTTAAAGTAGTAAAAAATACCTCAACAATTTGAAAATATGGTCTTCAAGTAAATTTAAATTTACCAAAAATTAGAATTTGAAAAAATTGATTATTAAATGAAAAATGGGGGGGTGCATATGTCGGTGAGTTATTCTGTATATATAAATAGTGTAGTCTTAGTAAATATATTAGTATTGTAGTATATTGTTTTATTATGAACCATGCGAAAAAACAAGTTTAAATTTATGATAAAAAAAAAATTTACCATTTACATTCTATTTTCATTTACCATTCACTATTAAACTGTATGTACCTATTATTTTAAAAATATTCAGATAAATGATTTTCGTGTGATTTTAAAGATTACCGACGTCGGCAGTTTTTGGGCGGTAATCCGGCATGTGTACCACGAACAGGGCGCACGCGGATTTTGGCGCGGTAACGGGCTAAACCTGCTCAAATCGTCACCCGAGTTCGCCATCAAGTTTAGCGTGTACGACTACGCGAAACGTCAGATAAAGACATCCCGGAACGACGGCCACCTGAAAGCCTGCGACAGATTCGTGGCCGGCGCGGTGGCTGGTGTGGTTGGTCAAACAATCCTGTACCCGCTCGATGCACGTAACTCGACTTATAACATATCTACCTATATAGATGTAATAAAATTCATCAAATTTTAAATGGTTTTAATACTGTATAAATACTAAATAGAAACATTACACATATTTATATGTTTCGTTTTCATCCAATAGTCGATTATAACTAAATATCTACCCTTTATTTGTTTTAAGTATAACTATTGCCATTTTTTTATATAAGAATATCAATCAAAATTATGCATTGAATTTATAAGAACAAACACTTGTGATTTATTAATTAACAAGAATTTTTATTTATTTTGATATTTAATAGTTACCTATTTTAAATACGTAAAGCCATTAATTCTATACATATAGATATGCATTATATAATATAATAGAAACTTAAGCATTTTTAATAACCCCCCCCCCTCCCGTAACCACTACCTTCATTAAAATAAAGCTTACATAAAACATATTTTTTTATTATAATATTATAAAACGAGTAGATACATTTGGACGAAAAAGGGAATCATTTCATATTATTGATCTCGGGTTAAAAACTATTTGTGGGAGAAAATGGTGGGACAGAGGGATTTAGGAGGAAAACAGACACACCCTAAAAATCAATGACGGCATTTCGAGCGATAGAAAAGAAATTCATAAACAAGATATTAAAATATTTGACTTGACGTCTATTAAATATTTGAACTATTTTAATGATCACAATAAAATAAAAATAAATATAAATATAAATATGAGTATATAAATATTAATCTTAACAAAATTCACATATCACAACAAAATAAATATTTTTTTACAATTTCAATATTTAATTTCGTCAAAATTTGAACATCAAATAAAAAAAAATTTACAGATTTCTGTAAGAAATACCTTTTAGGAAACCTTGTATCACATCTTCAAATCTTAACTAAATTAAATTGTATTCATTTTTTACTACAAAATATTTTATAGTTTTAAATTTGAATAAATTTCAGTATTTTATAAAAATATTTTATACTGTTTTAACAGACGCATACATCAACATAGTTGTTCCTACGATGTCTTAGATTAGCCAATTTGCTAAATTATTATTGTCTAAATCTTGGAGTAAAATACATTGAATATAATTGAAATTATAAATAATGTGAATTTTGCCAAAATATAAATGTTAATTATTCAGTATTCATAATATACGGCCATTGTATTGATTTAGGTACATAAAAAATTATAAATGTATATATCTTAATGTAGTTGATTTAGTCAGGGAAACTCATTAAGAATAATAAAAATAAATATAAATATATTATAAAATAAGTATTTTAAATATTTTTAAATAATTATAAAAACAACTTAGATGGATCTCGCATTAAATTTTCAAGCATTTTGATCGATTCAAATATTTTTATTAACACTATAATAATTCATTTTTGAATTATTAAAAAAACGATTTTTCCAATAACTGCTTTAGTGTAAATATTTCTGTTTCACATTTTTTTTATTTTAAAAAGTATTGGGAATTATTTTCTTTTCACGTACCAAAGTACCAATTATATCCAATTTTCTATCAGAAACCACTACCAAAGTTTAAAATCGAAGCATTGTAACTTGTCTAAAATGTGATGACAGACACAAAAAACACACATCATTGTAAAATCATTGAAAATAACAGTTGAAATTATAAATTATCATAATGTTACATATAATAAATCTCAATATCTATATCATAAGTTCGTCGCGAGTTATGAAATTCAAAAAAAAAAAAAATGTAAAGTAAATTATACTATTATATTACGAGTAAACACGGATGTTATTTTTGGATTCCGGATACGTAACGATTGCACACTAATTCCATTTTTGACCTGAACAATTTTTCACAGTTTATCATCTAGAACCATCGGTTATGCACAAAATAAAATATAATAATGTATATAAAATATTATTTACATGATATAAATAATTTAACTATACAGTTTACTCATTTTAAAATTAGTCATATTTTTAATATTTTCTGTACATTCATTTTAGAATTTGAAATTTTTTAAATATTCCTTCTTAATATTGCTGACTTAGGATAGTCAACATATTATTATTGTTGGTTGGAAAATTATTATCTAATATCAATGTTAATATTAATATTTTAATATATAGCCTCCGGAAAATAACGCTGGCAAATGACTGTACTTGAATTATTGTGCAGTGCGCTTTTGACAATTTTATTTAACAGTATTTATATAATTATACACTATTACACGAACGATAATATTATTATTGTATACGTACTTGCAGATTAACGTATTATCTTATTTTTATTTTACTTGATATTAAAAACAGTAATACTTATTTAAATAATGATGTTAAGAAGATGTCACTATATGGTGGTTACACTGCAAACTATTTATTTTTTCTCTTTGACCCATGGACAACATGGCAAATATGCGTTCAGAAGAACCAATTTTGTCTTGTTAGATACCTAAAATGAATAAATTGGCCTACCTATTGTAAAAAAAAATTAAGAATATTTTATTATATCTGTGTTTGCACTTTAACTTTTTCACGATATTTCAATTTTTCTGGGATAAATTTTTAAATTAAAATATTAACATACTTATAATTTCCATAGAAATTGAAAAATAGTTATACAGTCAACTTACAAACATAGATAGATAATATTCCTAACTTTCAGATTGAAGTTAAATCACGCTAATTCCGAATCTAACACGAGATTGGTTTTGCTTAACGCACATTTGCTATGTCGCTCGTGGACAAGAGAGAAAAAACAAATAGTGCGTTGCAGACGTCTTTTTCAGGGTCACTGTAATGGATGTATTTAATTTAATATAGTTCATTTTTACCAAAAAATTTTTCTTTGAATGTATAAAATATGATAACATACTTTATAAGTTTCAAACACCCACGAAAAGTATTTTTAAATTAGAACGTAATAATTAACAGCGTTATTTTTTATTTAAATATTTAATTTTTACCATATTTGAACTTAAAATATCTATAAAATAGAACTATGAGAATATATGTTTTTAAACTTTTTGATTACTATATAAACTCGTAATGAGAAATCTTTTTAAAATGTTAAATTTTTAGATATAAAAATTGAACATTTAATACACTTTTAACTGTAAAATAATTTAAAAATATTCGATATTTTGATGAATTTAGTCAAAATTTTAACTTTAAATGCTTATATAAAAAAAAAAAAGATACCTAAAAATAATTAATATTTTTAAATTACTATTAGAATAATTTATGAGGAATCTTGTATAGTGTAATCTTGTGTAAGCTTTTTAACACAACACAAATTTTTTTATCGATATTTATAAAAAAAATTGAAAATTTTTTATGCCTACAAGTAGATAGCTTAAAAAGTTTCAAAATATTTTGAAGGCTTAATGTGTCTACAGTTATTTATTTTAATAAGCGATAGTTTTTTTTTATATAATTGGTTAATTGTACAATGGTTGTTAAGGGCGGAATTTTAAAATCTTTCTTCGGGCAACATATTATTTAACCCAGCACTTCCAAGGGGATGTAAAGTATAATACATATACAACTTTACTTCTCTGCGTTCTAATAATAATAATAAAAATCAATACACACACGACTGCGCTTTAAACAACTGCACTATGTGTCCTGCGCGTTATTGCACACAGGCTACACAACAGTATATATATTTTATTATACCCGGGATTCTGAAAAATCAATACAGGTACTCCCCTAGAGACAAGATACACGTTTAAAATTATAAAATAATATCTCATCTCATAGTATGTCGTCATTATTTTTGCTGGCGATTATAGGTTTACGTTAATGTTGTACATTAATTGTTCGATTATATTTTCGGATATCTACTATCTAAATATAGTTAAAAAATCTAATAACATTAATATCTTATAATAAAAATGAACTAATAATATTAATGTGTCAGAGAAAATAATATACCGTGTGTCCCAAAAAACAGGGGCCACTTTACTACTCATTACCATGTAAATATTTTTCAATTTTGTTTGCGGGACATTAAACTAGACTAATGGATCGTAAATTTCTATGACTTACAATGTTTTTAACTCATGTATCTTGCGCATGCGCAATAAAACTTACATTTTTTTAAATGGTAACCCGTAATTTGAATATCATATTGGTGTTCATCGATTTTTTTCATGCC
>JACXSJ010002771.1:0-12601 GCA_014851325.1 Pentalonia nigronervosa
GATCGGGAACACTTTGTCCGGGCACTCGTACAATGCCCGGTCAATATATGAAAAATTGAAATATTAAAATGATCATTTTTAGGTTAGGCATAGATTATAGAATAAACATTTATTTACGTTTATTCTATAATCAATGGGTTAGGTTAACCTACATCGTATACAATGCCCGGATTTCCTCAATTGGTCCGTAACATTAATAAACATTATGGTTTAAATAATATAATTCAACTTTTACGCTAAAATATTTTTTTTTAAAAAGGGACTCTTGTTCTGCGTCGTCCTATAATTCACTGAGCACAGGTCATTAAAGCATTTGTAAATTACAGTATACACGATTTAGATACAATTTATCTACTTTATTTTATTATTTAACTACATCGTAGTTGTATAAAACAAAGTAAAATATGGGTGTCAATATATACCCTGCCCTTCTCAAATGGCTTCACGGTTTCTTCTACACGGTCTAAACATTCCAAACTGTATAAATGCTAAAGTGCGTACAAATTATTATTTTTGTTGGTACAATTCTTTCCCACTTACAATCAATAATAAATAATAATAATTTATAGTTGTAAGAGTGTTGTTATTGTTTTGTTCGCGTTATCAGTAGTTGATTTTTTTTTATCTACCATTCAATCTAAGGTTATATGAAATAATCAGTGGTTCAATGTTCATATACAGATAATAGATATACTGTATATAGACATAAAGTTATCCTCGATATATAATCTTATAAGCCATAAGTCACAACAACAAGATATTTTTATGTTTATTATTAAGACGCAATAACTTTGTGAGAACGTTTGGGTTGCTACTTAAAAATTATAACATTGAACATTTTAACTTGCTATTTCACATTGTTCATCAATGTTTTAAAATCACTACAGTAATCATCTAAGGATTCAAAATGAAATTACTATTTCTAGGATTTTGTCTGATCATTGTTTTATTTGGAGAAAATGTATCCACCCAAACGCACAAGGTTAGTATATTTGTAATGGCATTAATTTCTAGTTTATTATTTTTTTTTAAGACGTCTCAATAAATCCAAATTGATCTGTTTCTTGACACATAGGACCCCAATAATGTTGATCCTAGCAATTACTCAGTCCTATTACTCTATTACCCTATTCTATATTCACAACGCATGAGATATAAAAATATTATATCTTGGTTTAAAATTGTCTATGTTGAATATTGATTCCTAATGTTGAAATTCATATCATAAATAAATTAAAATAAAAAAATATAAAATTAATAAATAATATTATATATTTTATATTTACTACTTTAGACTGAATATTGTTGTAAACTTCTTTTAAAAGTAAGTATGTTATACTTTAAACTAATTTTAAGTTTTAGCTTTGATGTTATATTAGGTATACTTAAATATAATGTCTAGATTTGATCAGGACAAATTTTAGTTTAATATATTTATATATGTTATTAACAAAAGTAAAACTCAGCAAAATACAAAGTGCTAATAGTATGTACTTGGGAAAAATGTCATATTTTGGCTTTACCTAGGCAAACCTAGTCGTAACAAATTTAATATGGGTTAAATTATAGCAAAATATAATTTTATGCATGTCCATTTCTGAGGTTTGCCCTATTTAGCCCAGTTCAAAGAATGTACACCATTTTTTAAATACTCTAATAATTATAAACTTATTATTACCTAATTAAAATGAATTGATTTCACTGTAATAGTTATTAACTTTATATTTTTTTTATACTACGTGTGATTGGAATTATTTGAAAAATAAATTTAATTAGTACTAATGACAAAGCCAATAGCATTAAATTAAGCTAATAGGTAGACACCTAACATTTTCATTTATATTATTTCCAACTTTTAATACAAAAAATTTTTTGTTAAATAATGTCAAGCGTTTTCATTTTTTACCTATTCTCTTTATATTACATTACTGGAAATATTAGTTATTTACTTGAAATTTTTTAAAACTTCCAACTAAAATATTTAAATCTAAATTTTCAATTGAACTTTAATAATAAATTATATTTTAAAATCCAAGGCTAGTTTAAAATTATTTTTTAGATTTAATTTCTCAAGAAAAGAAAATTAAAAAAAATAAGAATACATTAAAGTTAACACTAGCAATATGAAATTTGTCTAGATCATTATTATGTTCACCTGACAGTTAAATGTTTGTAAAAAATTATCAAGTATTTATTAATTGGTAAAGTACTCTACTAACCAAAGGTCACAATATTACCCACTTGCATAACACTTGGATTAGAAGTAGATGAATAGATAGAATTTAACATGAGAATTGGACATAACATTAATTATGCGATAACATAATTATTAATTTCATTTTCCAATTATTTTTATCTAAATAATTACTGACTGGCCATATAGTATAATATATTTTAACCTTTTATGTTTTTAGGTTAAATAAAAATAGAAATCCTCTAGATTATAATAAAAATATTATCAAAAATAAAAATTGGATCCATTTTATTTATAATTTAGGGTGGGCAAATGGCTACCGCTCTTCTGTACAATAGGTGTTGAGTGGATCACTGTAATATATGTGGTAAATTTGAATTCAATGATATAAAAAAAAAATGATTTTGGGCAGGAATGGTCTATCAGCCTATGTCAAGTATATTAATTCATGATATGTTTTTTGTTCTATCTATTTAAGTAACTTATTTAGTATTACAGAAGGATGATTTAATTTTTGCTAAAAAAATTGCATTTATTATGTTAATAAACATTTAATTATTATAATAGTCTCTATTTTTTAATTGTTCTTGATTTTTGAGTCAATACCACCTTACCTTATAAGAGTGTGAATAGGTTCATGATATAAAAAGGTAATAGCTTAAATGTAATCTGAATATTTTAAAAATGTCATTGCATATAATAAAATTTATAATTTTATAATTCCCTACAAATAATGTTTTTGAATTATAACAAAATAACCAGCATTATTATTCTTTGTTTTAATATCTAATTTCGTTCAAATTTGAACATACAATGTCTAGAAAAAAAATTTTCAATATGATTTTCTCACATTGTCTTATTGGTATATACTAATATGATAATCATTAAGTTTAACTCAGAAAAAAAATGCCATATGTAAAATACCCCTGAAGCTCATTTTGAGTTTCAACTGTTGTAACTTGTAAATTATTAATTTTTTAATGAATTATGTACAAGACTGGGCATTAACAATTTAATAAGTTACAAGTTAAGTTAATTTTAACTTATTAATTTAACTTACTAGTTTGCTGTTTTATCAACTTAACTTTAACTTAAACGATTTGTATCTATGTTAACTTAAAACCAACCTATATTATTTTGAATATTCCCAAATTAAGTTAATTTTAATATTCAGAAATTTTTTAGAAAAATAATATTTATATAATTTATAAGTTTGTAGAATACAGTAAATATTATTAGAAAAAAAAGGTATACTTATAAAGAATTTTGTATATATTTTTATAAATAAAAATTAATATGTCGTTAGTTTTTAATTTTTATATAGGTTATCTATGGGTAATTATGTAACATTAATCACCCTTATATAGAAACATTAAAAATTATGAGCCCGAGAAGTCATGATTTATATACTTACTTATTACTTAGGTACTCATTAGGTACTCATTAGTTAGTTATTAGTTATTACTTATTATTTACTAATATATTTTATATAATAATTTAATAATAATAATAATAATTTTGCATACATAATAATTAATAATAATAATTTTGCATATATAATAATTAATATTATTAATTGTGTCTATATGCATAGGTATATAACTATTTAAGTGATTATCACTTATTTTAATACCTTTTCAATACATTTTTTTTTTTATTAACTCAACTTATTAATCAAAGTTAAGTTAAGTTAATAGTATTTGTTAACTTAGTTTAAACTTAATTGATGTTTTAAAATTACTTTTTAACTTAACTTTTAATTTAATTGAAAAAACAAATACTTAACTGAGTTAAAAAATATCATTAACTTATCCAGCCTTGGTTATGTATAATGTATGTTTAAAAATAAAAAAAATAATTAAGAATACCGCCCATTGAATATCATTATTTTGATGATTGTTATTTAACTGCCTAGTACATCCCCTAAATAATTCTGTTATAGATTGAGAATAATAATCATTTTTTAATCTCTAAGTTTTACGATCGTCAATATTCTGTAAGAAATATTATCAATCAAAAAAAAGTAAAAAGACATACTGAAGAAAGAATTAAACAATTTATTCAACAATTATCGGATATTGCAATGAAATCAATAGAAGGATCATCAGATTATGGGCATAAATTAATTGAAGTAGAAGCAATTGGCAATATATCACGTGTAAGGTTAAAATATAATTTAAGATTAGACTAGGAAATTTAAACTTCTATTTGCAGACTTCAGATCAAAACAAAATAGAAGTAACAGCATGTCGTTTTAATGATTTAAATCAGAAAAAAGAAATAGAAATGCATCCTGAAAAAAAAATATTAAGAACTGATTTTTTTGTGAGTTTTTTATGTTTTAAATTTTTCTTTAGCTTACATACATTTTTTTGTTTAAGGTTTGTGATGTATGTCAAATTACATTTAATAAGACAGAAAACAATACATATAATGCTGTGGAAGTGGGATGTGTCTTACATGATTCTCGTACTTTTATTCGTGCTCTAGAGGTTAGGTAAATTTGTAATATTTTCCTATGTATAAAGAAAGTGTTTAATTTATTCTATATTTATAGAATATTAAAACAGGTATAAATAATTCTGATATCAATAAAAATATTCATACTGATCAAAACAAAAGGTTATTATTTGTTTCAACAAAATAAACAAAATAAATGAATTTTCAAAAAATTAGAAAATTTAAAATTAGTGAATAAAAAATTTCAATTGGAAATCATATCTAGCATACCAATACAATAAAAAAAGTTTTATTTGTAAAAACTTATTGATTTTACAATGTGTTTTTTTGCTGTCTGTCATCGCCTTTTTGGGCTAAAAAATGCTTTCATTTTCTATTTCTACGTTTTTTCTAGGAGGAAAGTGAATCTAGTTAATTCTTTTTTTTTTTTTGAGGAAGTAATCTAGACTTCTAAAGTAAAAATACCTAGTAATTTTCAAAAGGAGGGAAAAAAATAAGAAAAAATGAAACTTTTTTAACTTTAGGCATGAGAAACTTTCAATTAATTGTATGTTATTAATAATTTATAACATGAATCTATTCACACACTGTAGTAAGGTGCTTTTCGATTCAAAAGTTAATAACAATAATAAAGTATGATAGAAATATACACTATATAATAACTAAATATAATAAATGCAATGTTCTTTGCAAAAATTAAATGAACCTACCGTAATACTAATAGTATGATAAGTAACATTAGTAGCAATATTATAAAAAATATGAAACAATGGTACTTAATATAGGTTAATCTCTGCTTGGGATTGTTTTTTGTATACAGTGGTAAATTATTGAATTCAAATGTAACATACTCAATAATCTGACCGACTCAACACCTACTGTTCAGCGGAGCGCTATACAACCACCCTCCTTTTTTTATTATTTTAAATAAATTTAAACATAAAAAATGTATTTAATTTTCATTGCTTATACATATCTATTACAATTGTTGGAAATACTTAAAACCAATTTGCTAAATGAATCACATTGCCAGAACCAGAAAGTCAAACTCCAAATATAGGACAAAACATAGTACTGTTTTAAAAGATATATTATTTTAAAATAAAAAATAAATATAATGTATGGTTAAATCTAAGATTTATTACAATAGTTATTTATATTTTTATAGCCATCACCTGTAGGAGGTTATCATGAAATCGATGCTAATACTGAAAGCATCAAGCAACTGGCTCTCTTTTCATTAGATTCTATAACACAACAGACAATGTCTAAAAGATCCTTGGGATTAATCAGAGTCGTTTCTGCAAAATCTCAAGTATAATATAAAATTATATTAAAAAATATATTAAGTAGGTAAAATTCTAATTCATAATTATTTAACTTTCAGATTGTTGCTGGAGTAAATTATAAAATTAAACTGTTGGTATGCGAAAAAGACTCAACAGAAGGCGAGAACATTGTTATGGATCCTAAAGTGTGTTTATTTTATTCTCTGACAATTTGGTCTTTTATTTAACTTTTTAAATTTACTTTTTTTAGAACTGTCGTTCGTGTGATATAACCATCTGGGAACAATCATGGTTGAACAATAAAAATGTTACTAAAGTGGCTTGTTCTAAACCTTCTGAACTTTCTTCATTTTCAAGTTTAGCTATAACTAAAAGAGTAATATTAATTTGAAATATATCTAAGTAAAAATAAAATTTACTATATATTTTATCCTAGGACATACATGAAAATGTCAATCTTGGAGCAAAAATGAGTTTAAATTCTAATGACAAGAAAGTTCAAGACATAGTAGATTATGCTTTACTGTCTATTGATAAAGAAGAAGGATCTAACAAACCACAGGTGTTATCAAAAATTATAAATGTATCCAAACAAGTAAATAAAAAATAGTTTAAATTTATAGTTATGTAATTATTTGAATTAAGATTCAAACTAAATAATTTGGTATTATAGATTGTGTCTGGAGTTATCTACAATATTGAATTAGAAATATGTGATAATTCTACAAGTGAAGTTGACGAAAAGGTAATCTACCAAATAAACTAAGAGATAGTTTTAACGAAAAATTTGTTTTTAAATTTATATTATAACTATAATTGTCGAATAATATTGGTAAATTGATACAATATTGTGGCGATTTGATATTAATATTGTTTTATAATTTTTCATATTTATATTTATTTAATCATAATTTTTATAAAGTTTATTGTTATTATTTCATCTTATTTTGTGATTTTTATAGTTTCTTTTCTAAACGACTTAAATCTGAAGAAGAAAAAGTTTATTTCCATTAAGTTTTATTCGAAACAGATTTATACCAAAATATTTGGTAAATTATATATTTTTTTTGTTTCACAGAAATGTAGAATTTGTAATATTAAAGTATGGGAACAGGCATGGGAGAACAATAAAAATATTTCAAAATTCAATTGTTATACACCTCCTAAAATCAACATAGCTATATCAAATTCTGTAAGTTCACAAAATTAATTATTTATATCAATTATGTTTTATTGCTAACAGACTAGATTGATATTAAATTTTAAACATTGTTTATTATTTATTATTATTAACAAACTCAATTTTTGTTAGTTATTCATTAAAAAATCATGCTAAATTAATCAGATCACTGAATAAATTGTAATATTTCCATTGATCCCAATAAATAAATAATAATTTATGCTCTGTGTATTATGATTTATTTTGCCTAAAAAAATCTAAAGAAAAAAATTGTTATAATATACATTATTCAATATTAAATTGTTTAAAAATTTTTATTAATTTTATTAGGAAAAATTAACCACAAAGAAAAATATTGATGATCGATTACAATTAAAGACAGATTTTGAAAATTTTATTATGGCACATAATAAAATTTATACTAGTCTTGGAGAAAAGAGTAGAAGATTCCGAATATTTGCTGCTAATATGAAGAAAGTAAAATTATTACAAAACCATGAACAAGGAAGTGCTATTTATGGAGCTACACAATTTGCAGATCTTACAAGTAATTAGTCATATAGTTTTAAAACAATGTTTATTAATTGAATTTATGATGTTATGGTTGATTATTTAAAATTTAGAGATTGTTGTGTACTAAATGAGAAGAAAAAAAACATAAGTTTGTAACAGCTTTGCTTTTAACTGTATATGATTTTTTTTTATAATGTTTCAATTCTTTTTAAAACTTATTTCAAAAACAAAAGTTCTTTAACCTAAAACAATTTTAACCATATTTTAATCTGTAAATGAGTTTCATATAACACCATTAAAGCACTTTTAGTTAAAAATGTAGTCACTAATATGATACAAAAAAATTTATTTTTTTAAAATTTCTACCTCATTTTTTCATATTTAAAATCAGACAAATTTCAATTATGGTTACTACAAACATTATTAAATAATACAATAGAAATTTAATATTTTACTAATATTTTATAAATATTTTGATAGAAAATGAATTTAAAAAAAAATACTTGGGTCTGGACTCATCATTGACAACTAAAAAAACATTACCCATGGCAGTTATTCCACAAAATGTCTCTATTCCTAATGAATTTGATTGGAGGGACCATGATGCAGTGACACCAGTAAAAAATCAGGTATTTAAAATCTGTTAATGTATAATTTTAAATTATAATAAAACTTGTACAACAGCATTTATAATTTTTAATAATCATATACATTTTAATTATAAAATTTGTTAGAAAAATAATACAAATATAGAGTACATTGAATAAGAATTGGGAATAAAATGATGATATGTATTTTTACATTGTCATTTTAGGGAGCTTGTGGATCTTGTTGGGCATTCTCAGCTATAGCCAATATTGAAGGACAGTATGCTTTAAAATCTAAAGAACTTCTATCACTCTCAGAACAAGGTAATTTATTAACTAAATTAAGTATAAATATTAAAAGATTAGGTTTTCAGATTTCTAAACATAAGTTTAAAACAATTTTTATCCTCGTTATGTCTGTCTGTTTGTTATTTGCTAGTATATAGTTATGGTTGTTGAAACTAATTTTTCTATTTTAGTATTAGTATTCATAATTCAAAACATAAACTAGAAATACATTTATCTAAACTTATCAATATAAATATTTTGAATACTACTTTTGAATAAATACATAATTTTATTTATAACGGTTCCATTCAAAGTTAATTCATATCATACTAGCTAGTATTAAAAAATATTATTATAAGAGTATTTAATATAAATCATATAATATATAATTTAAATCCATACAAGTCAGTATTAAATTATTTTTAAATTGTATATGAAATTATAGTTAATTGTGTTGTAACGTTTTGAAACCAGGAAGTTAGCACACTCACAGAGTAATTTATGCTAACTTATTATTTTATTAATGTAAGTTTTATTTTTATAGAACTGATTGATTGTGATAATTTGGATAACGGATGTGGTGGCGGCTTAATGACTCAAGCATTTGAAGCTGTTGAAAATTTAGGAGGCCTAGAAATAGAGTCTGATTATCCTTACGAAGGACATGTAGATCGAAAAGGTTGCCAATTAAAAAAAAATTTTGTGAAGGTATCAATATCCAAAGCTGTGAATGTGTCTACTGACGAAGAAGATATTGCCAAATTTTTAGTTAAACACGGACCCTTATCTGTTGGGGTTAATGCTAATGCTATGCAGGTATGTCATGCTTAATTTTTTTAACATTTTCTAATTCAAGCTATTTGAAAAAATAAAAATTATATAATTTATTAATTTAATATTTCCTTTTATAATTTATAACTAAGCTTCAACTAATCTATGAAAGACAAAATGTTTGATCTAAAAAACTTCTATATTTTTATTTTTATTAATTACCTCATGCTCTCATTAGTATAATATTTTTTTGAAGTCCATGGGCGGATACATACTAACTTATCAGAAGTTATTCTTTTAGCAATTAAAAAATATCCAGAATACATTATCACAGTTTTACTTTATAAGTTTTAATTTCAAATGTTGATGAAAATTGTCAAATTTGAAAATTATTTTGTCAACATAGGCTATCAGATTGTCTCCACTCTTGAATCGTTTTTCATTGTATTCAAATTTAAAACATGTATACCATTGTCACCTACTTAACGATAGAGTTATTCTTGACATCTACTAAACAGCAAAACGACTTCTTCGGTTCTTTTTAATCTAAAACCAAAATTTAATTTTTGTAAAAACTAATTATACTTTTATGATTGACTTACATTCATTGTTTATAAGTAATTTACCATTATTTCAGTTTTATATGGGTGGTGTATCACATCCAATCCATGCCTTATGTAGTCCTAAATCACTGGATCACGGTGTAGCCATTGTTGGATATGGAGTCCACAGTAAGTTATTGTTATTAATTAATTATGCACCAATATAAAGATCTTCATAATAATTTTCTAATCAAAAAAATTACTTAAGTTAACCTTTAATATTTTCATTTTAGGAACTAAATATACCCATAAAAATTTACCATATTGGTTAATTAAAAATAGTTGGGGACCTAGATGGGGAGAAAAAGTAAGTTAAACTACTATATATTAAAATATATGTTTTTTTTTCAGAATATCCTTATTTAAATGCAACTTTACCGTTTTGGACCATTAAAAACAGTTGGGGTGACAAATGGGGCATGCAGGTAACGGGCTTGCTAAAGTTAAGGCACATAATAAATCATAATATTTTATCAATAATTATGAGGTGCTTATTTTTGACAATTAAAAAATGGTCCAAATTGTGTGGAAAAAAATATTAGGATTTTTATTTAATACAATGTGTTTGTTTGTTTATACATTATACTATTATTTACTTAATTGTTTATTGGGTATTAACTTTGAATTATATAATATACAGTATTATAATGTAATATGTGTTATAGGGTTACTACTTGCTCTATAGAGGTGATGGATCTTGTGGAGTCAATCAAATGGTTTCTTCAGCAATCATTGAATAATTCTTGTTAAATTTTAAATTAACTATTTAAAAATATTTTACAAGCCATTAAAGAATCTCAAAATTATATACTTAATAAACATTACTGTATTAATGTTTTCATTATTTGATCTATAGAATTTTACTATATTAATTTTAACTTATGAGTAGATTTTTAGAGTATCTAACACTTGTGTTAATTATAAAATTTAGATTTATCTTAATTTACTTACATTTTTTTAAATTTAATATTACAAGTTTGTTATTTTTTTTTATTCTTATATTATGCATAAACTAATATAGCATCAGAGTAATAAGATTTATTTGCTTTATATATTATACTTTTTTCCTCTCAGGATTATTTTTCTAATGCATTAATTATGTATATTTTTTTTAATTTAATGCAATCAGACCACTATTTTTGTGGTCCTCGGTCAGTGCATTGCATTTTATTCTGTAGTATTCGTTGTTTGCTTTAAGAATAAGGAATACAATTTTATTAATAATATTATAATTTAGTTTAAGAGTTAAAAAATAACTCGCCATAAAATACATGAGAATTAAGTATGTTAGATTTTTATAAATTTCATTTAATTCCAAATGGCAGTTGAGTATTTCAATTTATTTTACAATATTGTTAATAATAAAAGTATAGAATTAAACAGTGGTCATATAAGTAGATATCAAAAGTATGTAAGCACAAATTTAGATACATAAGTTTAACTTTAATAGTACATATAGTTGAGTAATTATAAGTGGCCAAAAAACATAAATAACTTATTTAGTTAATAAAAAAATTATGGCTGATATTTTTAAGTTGCTAAAAAAACAAGTTATAAGAAAATCTTGAATTATATTTTCAAGCTATTTGACCATAACAATTTTGTTGTCAACATTTCTCAAAAAAAAATTTAATAATAATTTAAACGTTAGGTTAGTTATTTTTATATTTTATATATTCATAAATCATTTGAATAAATAAAAATATTGTAAAATCCGACGAAACAACATATAATATTCTTACCTTAAACTTTGATTTTAGATTAATCCACTCTAATAGTAAAACGAACAACACAAAATTAATTTTACTGAACTGAAATTTGTTGTATGTTAGTACAGTGACAAAACATCTCTTTTAAAGTTAAAATATAGAAAATTATTTTTTTGTGTTTTTGGAAATCATTAAAAAGAAACTTATTCATTATTAATATAATTTTATTTTATACAATTGTACTTTAACTACCATGTGAGTTTTGCAAATTTTTTTTGAAAACCAAGATAAATCGATGATATAAAAGTAAGTTTCAATAGAAGTTTGAATAATTTATTAGTTTTGAAATGATGACACTAAAAATCATTTAATTTTTACTGTTTTTAATAATATAAATTCTAAAATATTTAGCTAAAGTATAACAAGCAAGCAATTTGCTAAGGTCACCTAACTCTAGGCCCTAACTAGAGATTGGTCTAAATTTATTTTTAATTAAATTAGGTGTACCTTCCTGCTTTCAGCAATCACCGATTATAATCGTGTCCGGCAAAATTCATTCTTTGATAACTGTTAACAATGGCAGTCTGTAGGAACAACAAAATCTCCAGAACTCTCGTTCAAATGATTTTACTTTTTTTTTTTTATTTAAGCGTATATTTACAATCTATTTTACAATAATCAGTAAGTATGATGACAAAGTTTATATGACATTATAAGAAAAATATTCGAATAGGAAGACCCTCAGTAGTGTCACCTGACCAGAGATTACATTAAGTTATTGTTTGGTTAGGTCATATTATGACTCGTAACATTTTAATTTAAGCTTTGAGCAAGTCTCGGGGCCACAACCTTTTTAGTCTTTTAGGGACATGTGTTGCAGAGGATAATTTTTGGATTAAAGGATTATGA
Source organism: Pentalonia nigronervosa (assembly GCA_014851325.1). NCBI lineage: Eukaryota > Metazoa > Arthropoda > Insecta > Hemiptera > Aphididae > Pentalonia > Pentalonia nigronervosa. The sequence continues at coordinate 12,503 of JACXSJ010002771.1, forward strand.
TGAGTGTGTAGTTTAGAAAAGAATTTGGTATAATGGGATTTGGCCAATTCGTTAAGAGTGGGTAGTTTTAAATCTTTGTGGAGATTTTTATTTGTTACA
>JACXSJ010002771.1:12701-37034 GCA_014851325.1 Pentalonia nigronervosa
TGGTTTCGTTTATTTTTATTTTCCAACGGTTTGCCCATAAGTTGATCATATTGAGGTGATTTTGGATCCTTGAGCTAGCAATTTCTGGATCGCGATGTGACGCCGAAATTAGGGTATCGTCAGCGTATGTGCCAATGAATGTGTAATGAGTCTTTGGGATATCATGGGTGAAAACAGAGTATAGGAAAGGGGCGATGTCACTTCCTTGTGGGACACCTGCTTTAATAGGGTGACATACTGAGTAGCTGTTTTTAAGACGAACAGTGAAGAAACGGTCTGAGAGGTAGGATTTTAAAAGTAGAAAATACGGGGCTGGAAGGAACTTTTTTAATTTGTAGAGGAGTCCGTCGTGCCAGACCCGGTCAAAGGCCTGAGAGACGTCGAGAAAAACGGTGGGGCAGAATTCTTTTTTTTCCAGAGCGCTGGAGATGTGATCGACGGTGCGGTGTAGTTGGTGAATGGTTGAATGATGGGCTCTGAACCCAAATTGAGTGTGTGGGATGATGTTAGCGTTGGTGGCGATGATTTTACTTAAATTTCAAATAGTGGCGTATATAACTTTTGTATTTTTGTCAGGGGGAGGGGGAGGGAGATAAATTGCAAACAAATCATCACGGAAGGAACATTTTTAAATCTAGGTTCCTGCATATTAAAAAAATATGTCTATGAGGGGGGGGGATTTTACTCCTTTGTATACGCCACTAAGAAAGTACAATGTTTATTAAGAACTAGACTGATCCCTTTCACCCGTGGATATTTATTTTTTAATAGTGTTTCCTATTTCACCACATCTAAATCGTTTCGCAATAATCGAACATACATACCTATATAAGTAATACGGTTAAAACGACCAGTATCGAGTGACTATAATTTCTGAACATATTTGCGAGAATTTCGTTTTTTGGCACCATAAATTTTAAAACGTTAATTTACATAGGTTTTAAAAAAAAGCGTGGTAGCCAAAGTGCAATTATATCCACTTTCGTTTTAAACTCGTTTAAATACATAGGTTTCCGAAAAAAAATCGAAAAGTTTACTTTAGTCCCATACTAGATTTGATCCTTAATTCTAAGTTTTCTTTTTAAAATTAATGTGCGTTCTGGAAAAATTACTTTTTGAAAATTCTAACCAATTATTTCCAAACGAATTTCATCTGAATTTTCCATTCTTATGTAACCCGCTAGAACAAATATTTTGAAAAACAAAAATCAAATAAATCTCGTAAGTTAACAAACTAGAATTGTTCCAATATTAAAAACGTACGTTTGAATTTAAAACAAGAAAAATCCCGCCTATTTAGGAATGTCTTTGAGAGTACATAATCAAAATGGACGTCCACTATGAACCATAGGACAATGAATCATAATGACTCACTGTTTGTATGGGTATGTCCACTTATCTGCTTTGTGGAAATAAGGTAAACACAAGAAAAAATAGAAAGGTATGTCATCAAAAATACAAGTTTTGGACCAATCCGCGCAACACCTTTTATCCCATACTGTATTATATAGGTTTTCCACACGACCAATGAAAAACGGTGAACTAGTGTTATGGTTGGGCGCAGTTGTATTTGAGCAACGTCCATGCGTATCAATATGTTACTGACATACCTACTTATATTTCGTCATGAGTTTGTTTTAACAGTTGATTATTCTTTATTTCTTTGTAATGACTAATGTTATTTAATATGTTACTTATGTTGGGAATGTTTGAAATTTATTACAATTCACTATACCATGGTGTTCCTTTTTGATGATATCATCGTATTCAGTTGTTCTGTACTTCTGTCAGTTCTGTGTAGTGTAATTCGGCATTCGTCATAACTTGGGTGTTGTCTATTTATTAGGTATTTGCGTACACACATTTAAAAGTTACAAACAGTTTACAATTATCTTGGATATTTATAAAGTGACATAAAACTAAATTATACAACATGACTGATCAGTTCGGTCCCATTACTCTAAAATGGGATCCCAAAAATCTAGAGATACGAACTATGTCTGTGGAAAAGACATTAGAACCATTAGTTTTACAAGTAAGTGCCTATAGTTGAATCAAAATAATTATTTACTAAAATACCTATTATTGGTAACTATTGCAGGTGACTACTTTAGTGAACACTAAAGGAACTTCACGTAAGAAAAAAGGACGTTCTAAAAGAGCTCATGTTCTAGTTGCGGCTGTCGAAAAAGCTACAGAGAATTTTATTGAAGTTGGAGAACAAATTGCTTTTGAAAATCCTGATATAAAACAAGAAATGTTAGCTGCAGTTGAAGAAGTTCGAAAAACTGGTAAATTCAAAATATATATTTTTAATACTTAAAAAATCTGTTATTTCAACATTTACTGGTTTATAATGCTTAAGAAATCTGACTTAACTGACACCTGTGTATAACATATAACTCTTTAAATGGACAAATGATAAAATACTGATGAAAAGTAAGTATTCCGATATATTTTGACCTGTCTAAAATGGACCCTTTCTATTATGGATACAAAGTTGTTACGCACATTAATATTTCTTTCCAATACTTAAATAACAGACAACAATCTTAGTTCAAACTGAAATATAATTGCATACTTTTATAAATATTATACAACCGTTTCCTTTTTATCGTACATTATTGAAAATATTGAGTCTGGTTCTCAAATAGACGTCATAATCACTGACTTCAAAAAGTATTTGATATGTTTAACCACAAGTTACTTATTTATGAATTATAACGTTTAGGCCTTGGTTACCCTTTGCTTTGATGGTTCAAATCTTACATCTCAGGCAGGAAGCAACTTGTCAGAGTAGCTGGAGTCTCATCCTACAAAATTGATATTCCTTGTGGCGTCCCTCAAGACGGATACCTAAGTCCTCTGCTGTTTTCACTTTTTATAAATTCTCTGTCCCACTACCTTAGCAGGCCCAAGTTTCTTCTCTTTACAGATGACATCAAACTATTTTTGAAAGTTGACTACGGCTGACCAGGCTGTTCTACAGAGTGAGCTTAATCTATTTTTTACATGGGTAGTTCGTCTTGAACTTCTATTTAATCTTAATAAATATCACTCAGTTATCTTCACTAAATCATGTTCGATCATAAATAGAATATATTCCATCAATGGCTTACCACTTAATCAAGTATCTCAAATTAAAGACCTCGGAATACTTTATACGTTTTCTCTTAATGAGCTTTTAAAGTTCTCAGGCTTATTAAGCACAACACTAAACAATTCACACCAGGGTCTTCATTCTCTTTACTTTAAACTAGTACGATCAGTTCTTGAGTATAGTGTCGTGGTATGACACCTATACCTTACGAAACACCAGCATAAGCTAGAGCAGATGCAAAATCGCTTCCCAACTTATTTAGCTTTATTGAATAAAACTGAGTGTCTCCCCACGACTGTCTGATATTTGTTCAACACCCTATCTGTCTCTTCTCGCTGTGCTGATATAGATATACACTTTAACTTCCCTTCTAAATGGTACATTAAATGCTTCCAATTTAATTGTTGAAATTCCATTCAAAGTTTCTATCTATGGAATATGAAACCTAGTTCAGTTTTATATTGTGCACCACCCTACTGCCTATGATTACAATCATTCACTACACAGAATGCTCCTAGTTGTTAATCTAAATGCACCCTACCTGTTTTGATTACATTTTTTGGATACTTATATCATTTGTATACTTTTATGTTATTATTATTATTAATTATTAGTTAATTGTTTACCTGCATATATGTATAATTGTTTAATTACTGATCAGCATTATATATATATATACACCTATAAATAAATAAACAGTATTGAGACAAATTACAACATAATGACATGTGATTTCTGATAATAATCTTAGTTGTATATATGTAATATGTAGTAATATTTACTATATGTTTTTTTTCATAAAAATCTAATATTTTCATTAAATAGATACATATGTGAGATTGACTAAACTATACTAAATTTATTAAATATTGAACAAAATAACTACTATACAGACGTAGAAAGAACAGAAAAATAGTACTAAATAAAAAAAAAAACCATAAAACTTTGGTACATTTAAAAAATAACTCTAATAATAAAAACATGAACATAATTAATTATCCTGTATGACTATAATATTTAAGTACAGTATGGAAAACTAAAAAATATATAAAACCTACTATTTCCTACTTTGTTTAAATGGGTATTATTGTCTATAGTACTGACTATTGTAGTCAGTATGAAAGACAGTGAAAAGTTGTGATATTCTGAAAGGTTTTAACTTTTAAAACGGAAATATTTATATAGGTATCAAAATATATTTAATATATTATATTTTTTTATTTTTTTTTGCCTAGTACCCACATAAATTAAATAAATAACAATTTAACTATTCATTTTAATAAATATGTGAATACTATGTAATTAGTATATGACAATAGCTGTAACTTGTAAAATTATATTTTATTTTTTAGGTATTGGTAGAATTTGTTTTAAATTTTAGATTCTATGCTAATCTTTAAATTCTTTCCTGATAATTTTTCTGATGATATTTCTTTCCATCACTAATATAGATAAATTACTTCATTACTGTGATAATAAATGACATACTTTAAGCTTAACTTAAACCCCATTTAGCAGATAATGCATAACTATTTTTTTTTATCATGCTGGTCGAAAAAAATAAAAAAGTAAACATTGGTATACCATCCTTTAATGGTTATGATAGATTATAATAATTTCCAATCTTAATATTGTTTGAAATTATGTTTAGAAAAGTTTGTTGCATAATTTTATTATTTTAAATAGGTGATGCTATGAGTATTGCTGCAAGAGAATTTGCTGAAGATCCTTGTGCTTCAGCTAAACGTAGCAATATGGTAAGGGCGGCAAGAAATCTCTTGTCAGCTGTAACACGCCTACTCATACTTGCAGATATGGTTGATGTGCATTTATTATTGAAGTCTTTAAGGGTTGTAAGTATTATTATCTCTTATTACTTAATTGACTTAATATTTTATTAAACAACTTATTCAATATATTAAATATAAAAAATATACTTGTATCTTAAATTTAATTTTAGGTTGAAGATGATTTGGAAAAAGTTAAAAATGCTTCAAGTCAAGCCGAACTTCTTGACAATATAAAAGTTTTTGGTAGAAGTGCTAGTGAACTTATGAGTCAAGCTGCAAAACGTCAACAAGAATTAAAGGACCCTCAATTACGCGATGACCTTGCTGCAGCTCGTGCTATTTTAAAAAAACATTCCACAATGCTGTTAACTGCTTCCAAAGTAAAATTTTTGTAATATAATCAACTAATATTGAGTTAGAAATAACATGAATTATTCTCAAGGTTTATGTAAGACATCCAGAACTTGCTGCAGCTAAAGCTAATCGTGATTTTGTATTGAAACAAGTTTGTGAAGCTGTAAATACTATTAGTGATGTTGCCCAAGGTCGATCTGCAGCAATGAACGATAATGGGAATCAAATTTATGATGGACCTGGTGAATTGGCTGCTGCACTTGATGATTTTGATGTAATTATATATTATTTAATTTATAGTGGATGCTGGGAAAATATATTAATATAATTCCATTATAATTTTTTTTTTTAAGATGGATTGCAAATGGACATTATTTTGTACCCCATTTTTTTTTCAATTGTACCGATCAAACTAATAAATCAACAACAGACCTTATTTTCTTATGCAGTTATCTTGTGAACAACTTTCACACTTACAAATTCTAATAAATATCCCCAAAATGTAATTCTAAGATCTTAAAATTTCAAAAATTTTAAACACATTTATTATTAAATTAAATTAAAGATATAAAAGTGTTCTAAAGTAAAATTATTAATAACATATTAAAATCTGTTTTCAGAAGTCTTATCCGATATATAAATCAATCGGTATGATGGGACAATAAGTAAATACTTTTAAAATGTATTCTTACGTAAGAATGCAATAATATAGACATGTGTGTGCTAAAATTATGCATTAGGGTAGATGTGCACATACATTAATTATCACTTATAATGCATATAACCACATGGTTTATATGCGCGCATTTTTTATATTGCCTATAACAAACTCCTTTAAAACAAACCGTTTGCAATCAAAATTATAATATGTTATTTGCACGTATTTAATATATAAAAATTGATCTGTAAGTTCTTAAATTATATAACATTTTTTTATACCCTAAACTATTAACTCAATTTTTATTGGAATATTTGTAATTTCTTACAACCAATATTTGCCTTATATTATAAAACAAATAATACATATCATACATATTATTCTGAAAAAAAAAGGTATCTTTTTATGTTTTGTATTTTAGGAAAGAATGGTTATGGATCCTCTTGTTTATAATGAAGTACGTACTCGTCCTTCTTTAGAAGAACGACTTGAAAGTATTATTAGTGGAGCTGCGTTAATGGCTGATTCTTCATGTACTCGTGATGAACGTAGAGAGAGAATTGTTGCAGAATGTAATGCTGTACGCCAAGCATTGCAGGATTTGCTTTCTGAATATATGTCTAATGTAAGTACTTTTTCAATGAATAAATTAATATGAAATTTGTTTTCAATATTGCATTTAACTTTATATTCTATCAAGAATTATTATTTTTTTGTTGGTGTTTGCAGCAATTGCAACTCCAAAGGGTCGGAAAAAGGGTATGGTTTATGGTTTTTGTTAAAAACAAATTGTTCTTCTTTGCACTTAACACTAAATTTTTAGATATAGACTACAAAATAAATCCACTTTGTGTCCCTTTTTTAATCACTATTGTATATTTTTTTTAACTAAATTTTACACTTAAATCACTAATATGTTTTCTTTGTAGTTGTACGTATTTAAAGAATTTTCTACAACATTAAATTCATACTTTCATTTATTAACACATATCAAAATATATTAAAGTGCACGCCTAATCTTATTTTTAGTGAGTCAAATAGAGTTTAATATAATATACTAGTGCCATATTCATAAATAAATTTAAACATTTAGTGAATCCATTGTGATCAACGATCCCTTAAAGTAGTACATGATTAGTCTATTAAATTCATATATGTTTTATGTAACTTGACCTAAGGTATTTAAAATAGACTTATTTTATGACAATAATTATATGTTTACATAAAATAATAATTAAAAATATATTTTATTAAATCATGATATAAATATAAATAAATTAAATTTATTGAGTTAACTGTGTTAAACTTTATTTGAGCACTCTCTTTATGGCACCATAGCAACCCTATAATATACAGTATGTCTAGACATTTTAGAATCCATACATTTAGCGATTATGTAATATGATAACATAAAACAATTAAAATAACAATAATTTATAATGGTAAACTTAAAGTATAATATAACTGAATTGTTAACTCTTATTATATGATTAGGTACTATTACAAATATACAAATCTAACACTTTTAATAGTATTTAATTTTTATATATCGTCGCCATCATGAAAAGAGTTTAATGTGTAATTTAAAATAAATAGAACAATAATTTTTGTATTTTTTTACTTGGTCGTTTCTTGCATATTAACAACTATCTTATGATTTAGACATGTGAAAATTGAATAATTAAAATAATAGTTATATATTAATACAAATTTCTAATTTTATAACTAACTTGTTATGATTTTTCAAAAATTTAAAATTATTTCATTTGATGCTTTTTGTTTGATGGTGACAATATGTGGAACAGAAAATTTCTATAAAATCACGTAAATAATGATTTAATATAAGTAATATGTTTTTTTGGTATCTATTATTAATTATATATTTCTAATAACGATAATATTAATTTATTACATTTTTTTTTTATTATACCTATTTAATTATTTACATACATTTCAACATAAATGTGTATTTACAAGATTAATAATAATACAGTTGTACTTTAAAATTATTGTAGAATTAAAAACTATATATTATTATTTATAAAACTTTTTTTTTTAAATTTGAGTAATAATTTAGCTTTGTTTATTTCTTTACATTCCCATTAATTTATTTTTTCTTTCAAATATCAGTAGTATGTCTAACAATTGTAACTAAATTGAACGTACTGTGGTCTACATTTAAAACAATAACCACACCCATGTTACCTTCATGATTCAATTTAATTTTAATATGTAAATAATTGAGTGTAGTTAATATACTATTTGATATACTTGAATTCTGTTAATACTTATAATGTTATACATTGTGTTTTACTATAGTTCTATAACAATGTCTCCGACAATGTTCAATTGTTTTTTTCAATTTTGCATGAATAAAAAGATCACTGTAAGGCATGCCATTTGAATAATTTAGGATAAATGCTAAAATTATAAATTTAAATATTAATTATATACTATAAACATTCTTTTTAATAGATGAGTGTAAAAGAAACAAGTGAAGGATTGGAGCGTGCTATTGATCATATGTGTCGAAAAACTAGAGATTTAAGACGTCAATTACGTAAGGCTGTTGTAGATCATGTATCTGATAGGTAAAATAAATTCAAAGTAAATAATTAAATATTTAATTTAGTTAATTTATCTTTTTTTTTTTTTTGTTAAATTACAGCTTTCTAGAAACAAGTGTTCCATTACTTGTTTTGATTGAAGCAGCACATTCAGGTGATGAAAAAGAAGTTGAAGAATGTGCTCTTGTATTCACTGAACATGCAAACAAACTTGTTGAAGTGAGTATAACTTTCATGATTGTAAATTGCATGGTTGTATTCTTTATTTTATTTTAATGATTTTATTTTCAGGTTGCTAATCTTGCATGTAGCATGTCGAACAATGAAGATGGTGTAAAAATGGTCCGAACAGCTGCAGCACAAATTGAGAATTTATGTCCTCAAGTTATTAATGCAGCTAGAGTGCTTGCTGTTAGGCCCCGCTCTAAATTGGCACTAGACAATATGGATGTTTTCAGAGATGCATGGCAAGCTCAAGTCAGATTACTGACTGAAGCTGTTGATGATATTACTACAATTGATGACTTTTTAGCTGTTTCTGGTATGGAAATATTATTAATTATATTTTTAAGTTTGTGTACACGTTTTATTATTCAATTTTAGAAAGTCATATTTTGGAAGATGTAAACAAATGTGTTCTTGCATTACAAGAAGGATCAGCTGACCCATTAGATAGAACTGCTGGAGCAATTAGAGGCCGTTCAGCTAGAGTTTGTAATGTAGTAGCTGCTGAAATGGATAATTATGAGCCTGGTATATATACTGAGCGTGTATTAGAAGCAATTAAAGTATTACGTGATCAAGGTAAATACAAAACAAAATTAATTAATTTCATAGCAATAAAAGATAAAAATAATGAACAATTTTTGTTTTTTTCAATTTAGTTATGCCTAACTTTGCTCAACGTGTTGAGTTAGCAGTTGATGCCTTGTCAACCAATCCTCCTAAAGAAGTAGATGAAAATGATTTTATTGATGCCTCTAGACTTGTTTATGATGGCGTAAGAGAGATACGCCGAGCTGTTATCATGAATAGGGTAAAGAATTTACTTAATTTTTCTAAGTAACAAAATAATATTAATGATTTGAATATTACAGACTGATGAAGAATTAGATCCTGAAGATATAGAGTTTGATGAACATTATACAATTGATACACGTAGTAGATGTAAGTGTTAATATACATGTTCCTAAAACTAAATTAAGTTTTGGTTAAGAAAAAGTCGTCTTGAGATACATTTTTCTTTGAATTATATTTTGGGTCCATTCATAAAATTATAATTTTATTAATTAAGGTATTTAAAACACTTAAGTAATACATATTAAATAATTTTATAGCAAGTGCTCATACAGGAGAACCTTTAGATGAGTATCCAGATATAAGTGGAATTACTACAGCTCGTGTATGTATTGACAATATTTGTTATTTATTGTTAAACAATATTTTTAAATATATTTGGTGAAATTGTTAATTTATTCAACATTATTAATAATATATTATAGGAAGCTATGAGAAAAATGACAGAAGAAGATAAACAAAAAATCGCTCAACAAGTAGAATTCTTTAGAAGCGAAAAACTGAAATTTGACCGTGAAGTAGCTAAATGGGATGATACAGGAAATGATATTATTGTTCTTGCCAAACATATGTGTATGATCATGATGGAAATGACAGATTTCACCCGGTATGTAATTAAGCAATTTGTTTTATTATTATTAGCTCCTAGTCTGTAACTATGACAATTCCAACAGTTTTTAGTTATTTTAAACTATATAAAATGATGTCAATAACAAAACAATTACAGATAAATGTATTATTATATAACAGAACCAGATTTAAATATATAAACAAGTATTTTTTGATAATAGAGAATAGGTTGGAGAAATATTCAAAGATTCTATTTTATTTCATATTTTTATTATTTTATATTAGTAATAATTACATAACAGTGATTTTTAAATGACATACATTTAAATATTTTAAACTTACTATTTTTTAAAATAAATTATATTTTTTAAGTGGCCGAGGACCTTTGAAAACTACTATGGATGTTATTAATGCAGCTAAGAAAATTTCAGAAGCTGGAACAAAATTAGATAAACTTACAAGACAAATTGCTGACCAATGTCCAGAATCATCAACTAAAAAAGATTTGTTAGCTTATTTACAACGTATTGCTTTATATTGTCATCAGCTGAACATCACTTCTAAAGTTAAAGCTGATGTGCAAAATATAAGTGGTGAACTTATTGTTTCTGGGGTATAAAATTTAAATTTTATTGTATAACGTCTAATGCATTATTTTCACATAAAGTAAATTTTTAGTTGGACAGTGCCACATCTCTAATTCAAGCTGCAAAAAATTTAATGAATGCTGTTGTATTAACTGTGAAGTCTTCATATGTAGCCAGTACTAAATACCCTAGACAAGGAGCTGATCTCCAAAAAGTAATTATTTTATTTTATGAAGAATAAAATATCTTTTTTAATGCTATCTATTTTCATAGCTTGTTGTTTGGAAGATGAAAGCTCCTGAAAAAAAACCACTTGTAAGACCAGAAAAACCTGAAGAAGTAAGAGCTAAAGTACGAAAAGGCTCTCAAAAGAAAGTACAAAATCCAATAAAAGCTTTAAGTGAATTCCAAAGTCCTACAGAATCTGTTTAAAGTATATAATTACTAATTGCTATTTAGATGTTTAACTAATACCAATTTAAAATATGAGTATATTTACTTGTACATTAATCAACAAAGTAAATGCCAAATAATAATAGGTTAATAATAGGTAAACATTAAAATAATATTGTTTATATATTATGAAAAAAAAAAACATTCAAATATTGTTTACATATTGTAGAAAAAAAAAACATTTAAATTTATTATTTTATATTTATGGTTTTGTCGCTAAATATTGATAAGTGACAAAGTTACTTGATGTTTGCTAAAAAAATAATCTCAAAACCCCCAAAAATTGATTTTTATTATGAGAACTAAAATCTACCAATAATTTCTATAAAATTTTAATTAATAATTAGTTTGTTACAAATTATTATAATAATCATTTTATAATATTATATATTATAATCAACCTTTTTTTGTATTTTTTAATTTAGTTTTGTATTTACCAAATAGTAGGGTAATATATTCCACAGTATTATTATTAAATTTATTTAAAAAATATAACGATAATATTTTTAATATACTCTGTTCCAAAAAGAAGGTATACGTTTTTTCGTTCATCGCTGCGCATCTCCCATCACTTACCTGGCCTTAATCGTCAAATATTTGGTTTTCGTCGTTAACAGCTCGCTCACAAACATGCTATGGGCAGTGTAAGGAGTTTGGGAAATTTGGTCTCTATGTTATTGCCAGCTTTAATGGGATGTGCAATAGTGCATCTTCTCTCGTGAAACTGAGTATATTTATTCATTTCTGCCATCTTTTTGGTAGAAACAATTTATTTTCATTATTTGTCTATAGATCCTGAATAATAAGCTATTAAATGCTTAGCACATTTTTGTATTTGTGTATTTGATTAAATTTTGTACCATAAATTATGTTTTTAATATAAAAATAAATAGCTACCAACTTATTTAAAAATTTTTTTCTTAATATTTTTCAAATTATTTATATTTCCTTAAAATATTATTTTTAACCACTTCTACAGTATATATTCATATTTATTCCTTTTGATTACAGCAAACAAGTAATAACCAGTCTTGTGACTTCTTTTTGCAAAGCAATCTTTCAGGTTCTTGATTATTTTTAAATAATTGCGACAAATTAGATTTTGAATTAAGTGATGAGTGTATTGATTTTACAATGTGTTTTTTTTTTGTCTTTAATCGTGTTTTGAAACAGTAGAACATTTTTATTTTTTTTAACTTTGATGATATTTTTTTTTAGCAAATTATATCTAGTCTGTACTCTAAAGTGATCAAAAGTAAAAACTGGGAAGTTATTCTGCTGTATAGTATATATTGAATGTACTTCATCGTTGAGTAAATCACTGTAATCATTACAGTGTAATGGGTGTATGTTAAATTTGTGTGAGATCTATCTTGTTCAGCAAATAGTAGTTGATCAATTATTGAATAAATATTTTAATAAATAGCGGGTTCATTCAAAAATTATCAAATCGTATGGGAGTCATACACTAATAATATATTTTTTTTATTTAACTCTATTTATAAAAAGTATGATTTGTTTTCATCTTAAGATAAATTAATTATTTTAATAAAAATAAAATTGTTATATTTCTATAGGTACATAGTTGGATAAGACTTGTATGTTAAGATTCACTATCTGTTTCGTCAAAATATCCAGCTGCCTGAAGTAATTTATTTTGTACTTTAACTTTTAATTCTCTTTTTATTGTGTCTGGTAACATCCCTATAACAGTAATTGATATTAAACATTTAGATTATTAATTTATAAATAAATTTTATTATTATTAAATATCATACTTCTAGCATCTGGGGCAACATCATTGAATAAATCATCTACAGTAATAGATGTTTGTCCTTGAGATAAACGGTCCTTTAACTTTTCTTTGCATAACATGGTTACTTCATCCATCCAACCGCATTCTACCAGTCTTCGACATACTAATGACTTGAAACTGTAAAGGTTTAATTTTTAAATAGAATACAAATTAATTAATAAAATGGAGCTTGGTGCGATGTGGTTATTGGCCGCAGTCACTAATGTCCACTGTGAACAAGCACTGTCCGGCCTCACAGGCTCCTAGATGGTCAGCTATACAGGGTTCTTTACGACAAATCCTTGCCCAACTTAAAACACATATTCCACAACAAACCGTAACCCCCACTAAAAGCTAAATAGTTACGGAAACTCTAAGACCAATTAAAAAATAAATAAGGTAAATCTGTTTTTAATTATTTAGTATTAATCTGAATATAAATTTAAAAATGTAAAACTATTTTTATTTTGAATGGTAGATGCACTTAAATATTTATTTAATATTGACTATTAAAGCTTGTTTTTAATACACAGATTATTTTATCAATTTATTAACAGATTGGTAAGATGTAATATGTAGCGAGGCCCCCTCAGTACTTGACAAATGTGGCCTTTTTCATCACTCAATGTAAATGATACCTTGTTGGTAAAATATGCATGGACATATTTTTTAGTATGAATTATTAAACTACAGTACCTACACAGCTACAAAAAAAAAAAAAAAAAAAAAATAGAAAAAATTGGAATTTTTACACAAAATTAGTTTTTGAAAAAATAGATTTTGTTTTTTTAACTCAAAAATGAAAAACTACAGATACTTGAAATTTACACTACATGTTTATATTTGTATTTTCTATATGTCAAATTTTTTGCTTGGCCAACAAAATTAAAAATTTAATACAACGTCCTTCATAAATTGCTGTTAGTGAAAATTAAAAAAAAAGTTTAGCGTAAATCCATAAATAAAATTTATTAACATTTGAAAACATAAGATTCTTCTTAAATTTTCTTACCTTTCACAAAAAAAAAGTTTACTAGAGATCTAAATTAATTTTTTATAAGCATTTGAAGTTCAATTTTTTCCAACATTGGATATTCAAACATAAATTTATTTATTTTTTTTAACTATAATATAATAATTATTATTATATTTTTATTTTATTGTAATTAAAAAACAAGTAATCGTATGTTTGAAATTTTTACCAAATATATTTATTATATCATTTTCTATATATGATATAATTTTCAAAATATTTTAACTAGTTTTGACACTTGAATTTTTTTAAATTTTTTTTCTATAAATAACAATAAAAAATTTCTGTTGGGTTAAAAAGCTTGAAAATTCAATAGGTTTCTCATAGGTTTTTATCATTCATATAATAAAGAAATTGCGTGTGAGTTTTTTTTATTCATGTAGGGCTCTTTTTTAAAATGTCCTGGTAGCCCAAAAATGGACTATCCGCATATGATATGCATTATAAATAAGTACTAAGTAATGTAAATTTGCTAAAAATAATGTAATATATTAAAATGAAAATAGTATTCATTTTTAATGAGTATTATTTAAAATGTTATTGTTTGACAATTTAATATAAACAAAATATTGATTAGATTAAATTAATTTTATTTTATGAAATTTAGAGATTAATAAGTACCCAATAATAAAAAAAATTAATTTGTCAAATCAAATAATCATATTGATTGCTAACACTTAAATTTTGTTAATAAATCTAACCCGCAAAAACAAATAGGTATAAATACTTTTCTTCATTTACAAACATTGTTTTGTTTTGACACATTGTGCAGATAGGTATATATTATTATTAATAAAAGTTATAATTACTTTTCTTCGTCTACAAACGTCACTTCATTCTGAGACATTGTGCAGGTAGGTATATATGTTATTGTTAATGAATAACAAATAAACATTCATTTAAGTTTGATATCTGTTTTCGTTAAACATGATATATTTGACGAGTGTGAAGTTAGGTGACCAAAACTATATAATGACTAATTTTCTGACGGTTAATGATAAGAAATATTGTATACTCGGTTGCATTACAGTATTTTTAGGCGCCACTATATTGCCTTAGAATGTTTTAATTCCATTTCCAAACCACAAGATAGCGCAAATAATTTGCTCCAATAATATTTTAATTCCTTTTATCTTTACACGTACACCATACAACACAAACTGGATACCAAATCTTGTACGTTGTAGCATCCGAAAGTCACAGGTGACTGTTTTCCGTCCTGCGCGTGACTGGTATACGGCGTTGGTTTTAATTTTTTTTCGCGACGTTCCGATAGGAGTCGAAACACTTAACCTAGATGTTCGGAAAGCTGAGAAAATTGTCTTCCAGATAAAACAGTCGACAAAACCCTCGTGGTTTATTGAGTAACATTACGTACAGGGCCGGATTTACCTACAAGCAAAATAAGCATTGCTTATGGCCATCGAAAAAATTTGGCCCGTAAAATGTCTAGTTTTTAAAAATTAATTATATTACTAGCCAACCCGGCAAACGTTGTTTTCCAATATAAAATAAATTATCAAATAAATCCGAACGTTAGTTCTCATTACCTTCTTACAACAATTTATGAAAAAATTTCATTAAAATCGGTCGAGCCGTTTCGGAGAAACACGTTATATTCATTACGCGTTTGTCAAGGTGTATACAGTACGTGCATTATGCATACGAGACAGGGAATAATATACAAAAGTGTGTAAAAGCCCGTGTTTTGATGGAAAGCCCCGCAGATAATGTTATCTGATAACCGTACATTATATTATTATAACATGATATCTTTGTACTTATCATCCGAACGATCATTTGACGACGGCGAGAATCACAGTCATTTAATAAATATTTATAGTGAATGTTGAAATGTTCGTTTATCTATAGAACACGTCTTGTGTAGTTGTGTTTTAGTATTTAAAAAGTTTTTATAGTGTGGTTTCAAGTAAATATATTTTTTTGAACTACCGAGAAAAATGTCAAAACCAAAAGGTTGGGAAAAGTTAAAAGAAACTCAAAAGAAAAAGAAGAATGAAGCAGACTTTTTAAAAAAAGTAAATCCTCTTACATCGTATTTTATACCTAAATATACTAACAGTGAAAATACCATTAATAAAGAAGATAATATTATAAATACGAGTACATCGGACTCACCTAATGTCCCAAGTTTATCGAATTCGTTCACTGGTGCTTCTTCTAAAAATAATGACGTAATTGAGTATTCTAATGATCCCGGAGATTGGTTTTTAACATCCCACAATTTAATATCTTACTTAATAGAAAAAGGGCCGAAATTCTTTCAAAATATAAATGCTGACTTTTTCTTAACAAAAAAATATGAAAATCCTAAGTAAATCGTTGTTTGAACAAAACTGCATTTTTCTATACAAAGCCTAATGGTGATTGTTGTAATAGAGAATGGTTACTTTATTCGCCGACTAAAAAAATGGTTTATTGTTATTATTGTATTCTCTTTTCTAAAAAATAACGGGTATGATGATTGGCGAAATCTTCAAAAATTTCTTGAAAACCATGCAAACAAAGGATATCATGTCTTGGCAATTAGTATGTACCTAAATAGAACAAAATTATCGGGTAGAATAGATAGTGAATTAGAAAAACAGTTAATCGAAACACGTGACTATTGGAAAAACGTGTTAAAACGCATAATTGAAACAATATTATTTTTATCGGGACGTGGATTACCATTTCGAGGTTCGGACGAACACTTAGAGTCAAATCATAATGGAAATTATCTTGGAATATTGGAGCTTCTTTCAAAATTTGACCCATTTTTAGCCCAACATATCGCTGTACACGGAAATCAAGGAAAAGGACACACATCTTATTTGTCCAAAACTATTTGTAACGAATTTATTGCACTTATTGCAAACAAAACTCGTACAATGATTATAGATCAATTAAAAAAAGCCGGTTATTTTTCAATAAGCATTGATTCTACTCCTGATATAACCCATACGAATCAACTAACTATTATTTTGAGATACGTAAATAATGATAGACCAATAGAACGTTTCATTACTTTTATTCATATTACAAGTCATACTGGTGCAAATCTTGCTTTGTGTTAACACAAATGAAAGAAAATGATATTAACATAGAAAATTGTCGTGGGCAGAGCTATAACAACCCTAGCAACATGAGTGGGACTTATACTGGTATGCAAGCAGAAATAAAAAAGTGCAATTCATTTATTGATTATATTCCGTGTATTGCACATTCGTTGAATCTCGTTGGACAATCTGCTGTAGATTGTTGTGTTGAAGCAGTTTCATTTTTCGGTTTTGTCCAAGAAGTTTACAATTTTTTTTCCGCCTCTACCCAACGCTGGGATATTTTAAAAAAAACATTAGTAAAAAATTGTCCGATTCCTAAATCCAAATCAGTTATTAGATGGAGTGCAAATGCTGAGGCCGTTAAAGCGTTATTTTTAAGTTACGAGAATATTAATGAAGCGTTAAGAAAAATTCAAAATGATACATTACAAAAACAATCAACTCGACACCAAGCTTCTTGTTTAAGCTCAATACTCGGTCATTTAGAAACTGTCATTATGTGTGAATTATGACATAATATTCTCGAACCCTTTAATAAGTGTGGTAAAAGCATTCAGAGTGGTATAATTGATTTATATACTGCAATTACCTTAATTGAAAGTTTGAAAATTGTCCTTCAAAATATAAGAAATCAATATGATGAATATGAAAGTAATGGTATGAAAAGAGCTAAGAATGAAGACTATAAATTAATTAGGCATAGAAAAAAATTTAAGAGAAACGAGAGTAGTTTTAATGAACTAAATGCAAAAGAATCATTTAAAATAAATACTTTTTATGTTATAATTGATCAGCATTATAGTGCTTTGGTACATAGAATTAACGCTTATACTACCGTAAGGAATAATTTTAAGTTATTATCAAACATTTCAATGGACATTCAATTTGAAGACATAGAAGGAGGAATGAAAAAGTTATTAGAAAGGTATCCAAAAGATTTCCCTGATGATTTTACAAATGAGTTTAAACAGTTTTTAAGTTTTTCGTCAACGTCTTTATCATTAATTACAACGAACGAAAATAAGAATAAAAATATTTTGCTTAACATGTATAAAATGATAATTGATTTAAATGTGACCGAGAGTTTTCCAAATTGAACGGTTGTTACGTTTATATCTTTCTCTTATGTGTACCAACTGTACAGGAGAAAGATCATTTAGCCGATTAAAATTATTAAAAAACGTTTTAAGATCTTCATTATCACAAAATAACCTACAAAATCTTGGAATTTTAAGTATTGAAAGTGAATTTGTAAAATCTCTAAATATTGAAGATATGATCCAAAATTTTGCAAATGAAAAATCCAGAAAAAAAGAATTATGTTTTGATAAACAAGTTGATAGTTGCGACGATGACAGCAGCGACTAATGTTATAATGATTTATGTATTTACTTATAATTTAAAAATATATTTTATAAATAAAAATTTTCAATTTATCATAGTTTTCAGTTAAATCTTTTTATATTCATTTGTAATATAATATAATAATATTTTGTTATTTGTAGTATTTACTCATCATTCCCCCCTAAATTTGATGAAAGACTATTATATATCTAATAGAAAACAATATTCTTCATATACTCATATATATACCTGTTTATTACCTATATTTATTAAGTAATTAATTAGGCCCATCTAAATAATTTGCTTACGGCCCCCAAAGTACTTAATCCGGCTCTGTCCATATCACAGTCATTGATAAACTTATTAAAAATGCCAACAAATAATTTGCAAACACTCTCCATACTGTTATGGAATGCAAACGGCATCTCGCAACATTTAAATGAACTACAATTGGTCCTCGGTGAAAAAAAAGTCGAAATTGCATTTATTACGGAAACTCACTTAACTAAAACTTCATTGCTCAAGCTATTTGGATACGATATTATCAGAGCTGACCACCCAGATGGTACTGCACACGGAGGCACTGCTCTCCTAATCTCAAACAAAATCCACCATCTCCCTCTTCCTCCATTCTTGTCTCCAAACATACAAGCAGCTAGCACATCAATAAAAATTAACTCTATAACTATCTCCATTTCCTCTTGCTATTTCCCGCCAGGAAGACCCTTCCCTTTGGCCGAACTGAGTAACCTTTCTCAAACTCTAAGCTTCACTCATGTTATTGGTGCTGACTTTAACGTTAAATACCATAGATGGAGCCGCATCACCAACACTAGAGGTCGTGCTCTAAACAACTTCATCTCGCTCAACCACCTCAAGGTAATAGCGCCGCACTCTCCAACCTATTGGCCACCACATGGCAACCGTCACTCCGACATCCTTGACTTTTTTATCACCAATCTACCAAACCGCTTTTCCACTGAACTTGTAAACCTAAACGATCCAGCTTCTGATCATACACCTGTATTACTCCTCATTGGTGCTCAACCTACTTTGAAGCAAAATAGACCAACCATTACTCCAGGTACTACAAATTGGAATAAATTCAGAGTTTTCGTGTCCAACAAAATAATTCTTAATACCAAATTAAAATCATCTTCCAATGTCGACCAAGCAATCATCCAACTTTCGGATGTCATTCAAACAGCAGCCAAGGACTCATCTACCCTTCGCGCACCCTATTCTCAAACACCCAACCTACCACCGGAACTAAGACAACTTATTGCTGAAAAACGCAGAGCCAGATCTAAATGGCAACAAACTCACTATCCTGCAGATAAGACAAAGGTTAGGTTAGTTACAGTACTCAAACCTGGTAAGCCTCCAGAAAACCCCTCCTCGTACAGGCCCATCAGCTTACTGCCAGTTCTGGGTAAAATCCTTGAAAAAATCATTCTCAAGCGAATCACCATCATAGCACAATCAAAAAACAGCATTCCAAACTTCGAGTTTGGCTTTCGTGCTCACCATGCCACAACTCATCAATTCCACAGGGTTACGGACACTATCTCCGCAGCACTCGAAACCAAAAAATACTGCGCCGGTGTTTTTCTGGACGTCGCGAAAGCATTTGATACCGTCTGACATGACGGTCTCCTTTTCAAACTAAAAAATATTTTTCCAGCCCCTTTATACCTAATACTTAAATCCTATCTTGCCAACCGCTCTTTTAATGTCCGACATAATTTACAACACTCAAAACAATATCCTACATTTGCTGGTGTCTCTCAAGGCAGCGATATTGCTGCTCCTTTCTTATACACCATTTATACATCGGACCTGCCCACAACTGAAAATACCTTAGTTGGAACATATGCTGATGATACTGCCCTATTATCAGTTTCTTTTGACCATATCACCGCATCTCATCAACTTCAAACTCACCTAAATACTCTCTCACAGTGGTTCACCAATTGGAAAATTAAAGTTAATGAATCCAAGTCCTCTTTTGTGACTTTCTCACTCAGAACCTCTAAACTGCCCAGCAGTAACAATCAACAACATCGTCATTCCTCATTCAACAAAAGTTAAATATCTGGGTCTTACATTCGACAGACGCCTTACCTGGTCTCTCCATCTTAAAGATAAGCGTAAGAAACTTAACTCTAGACTTCACCTGCTAAGGCCACTACTTCGTTTGAACCTTACCTTACCCATCAAAATCATTCTTTATAAAGCTCTTCTTCAACCATTATGGACATACGGTATTGTAATCTGGGGTTCCGCTAAGAACTCAAACAAGAGAACCATACAAGCCTTCCAAAACATCACTCTTCGCTTAATCACTGGTGCACCTTGGTTCGTCTCGAACGAGACCATATAAACTCCGACCTCAAATTACCATCCATCGACCATACAGCTGCTATCTACTACAAACGCTTCCACGCCAAACTCCAAGCTATTCCTAATCAACTAATCAATGAATTAGCTTCACTAACACTTCCAGGCAATCCAATCAGACGTCTGAAAAGGAAATGGTGCCGTGATATGATAACTTAAGCTTAAAACTTATAAATATAAGAGATGTCACAAATGTGTGACTCCCTCCTCATGTGTTTATTCTTGTTAATTGTCTGTAAATTTTATTACTTTTACTTATTGTACTTTGTATAGATTGTAATTCTTCTAATAAAGCCAAATTTTTAAAAAAAACAAAATGCAACAATTATTACACAATCGTAACGCGTTGACCGAATACGTACGACGGGCCTACGTCGACCCTAGCAGTACAGGGACGATTTCTGGTACGAACATACGAACGGGTATAAAAAATGTTATGTTAGAAATAACCGTCGTTTTTATTTACTGTCTGGTCAATTTCATCACTTATATATATCATATTTATTCATTTTCAATCTAAGTACTTTTTTTTTAACTAACTATGGTATTTCAGTATACAAATTTCAATCTAAATAGTTTGTCTTTTTTGTGGTTTTTAGTAAACCGTACATAGTCTTTAACTACTCCATACCTACTATGTGGATTTTATTTTACATTACTATTTAATTATTTCTATGTGCAATATTGTTAATTTATCAAGGGAGAAGAAAAATTGTTGAAAAAACTAAGTGCGATTCAACCTCAAGTTATACTACCACCTACAACAAACTCACTCGCTTAAATATTTATGATGTAAAACATTGAAGTTGTGTAGTGTTGCAATATGACTATGATGTATTATTGGTAAGTTGTGATAAATCTGAATAAATAGTGCATTAATTTTATTTATTTCCAGTTATAAGTGTTTATATAATTGTTTCTATACAAAAATATAGCTTTGGAAAATTTATTTGAAAATAAACTTGCAGTTAGTTGTACATTCATTTTGGAGTAGGCATCTTATACGAAAATTGTGTGTGCTACTTTGAAATTATTTGATTTATTATTTTTTGTTTAGTTAATGTTGTATTAACACTAGGTAAAATTAGTGGTGAACTGAGCCTGTAAAAGCCTATTGACCTACAATTATAGAAAGCCCCACACTCAATAATATCCAAATACATATTTTGTAAATTATTAGCATTCATAGTTTAAATCAAATTCTATCGGCATAACAATATGACACAAACTGTAAATTGTGATTACAGTTATATATTTTATTTAATAATATCTAATCTACCATAAATTATAATGCCAACTGCAAATACATTACACCAATAATTTTATATTTTATTATAAAATGTAGAAATTACAGTGGAGGCTAATAATGATTTAAGATATACTATACTTTAATTATAGCCATTCAGGGTTTAATAAAAAGGGCCTTGTAGTACAAGGTCTACTGTCTACCTCTAAATGAACACCAGATGAATATAAAGCTTATATAATATATTATACCATTTTGTGTGATTTCAGATTTACCTAATTGACAAATTTATCAAGAAAATTGTGTATTGCAAATTTTTGAATATGGTTTTGTGAACTGATTAATACTGTATTTGGTTTATGAATATGGTATGGAATGAAATAACAACTTGAAGTCAACAACTACAATGAGGATATCAATTCTGACTTCTATATTGAATGGATCGTCATATGAACATATATTTTATATTTTTATAGTAAGTAATTCTTATATATTAAATACAAATTAAATGAGTAAAACACTAAATGCCATCCCACTTTGAAATATCAGACTGTGGACTGTTAGTTATGCATGAATAAATTTAATTGAAAGTCAGATATATTAAATGCATGACTGGTGTGGTTACAAATTGTGTTTTAAAGCAATATCTGACGCCTTTGATCATAAAACAGGAAAATTACTGTTTTTGTTTGAACTTTATGTTACAGGTGACTGTAACAAAACCAGTTTGTAACAGTTGCTTTACCTTTTTACTTAAATTAATTTAAACATACCTTATTTATATTACTTTTTTTATGTTATTTTCTTCAAATAACTCATTTTTTCCCCATAAAATGTTTAACCAATTAAAAATATTGTAATAGCAATTTGAATACTAGACAAAACCATGTTTTTTTTTTATTAATATTAGGCTATTTGTTATATACACATTTCCTTTATATGAACTATAAAGTTATCTGAAATGTGCGACAGTAATCTTATTAAATGCCTACATCATTAACATAAATATTACATGGTTATAACACAATTTTTACAATCATCTGTTATTTAAATATTTTTGTTTTTTTAATTAAACATCCAGACATTATATTATAGTCTTTTCTAATACAGCAGTCTCGATAACTTACATTTTTTTCTCGCTCCTTTTAGTGTTTTTAAGTTGTGCTTGAGGTATAAACTCAAAAAATATATATGTCAATTTAATTTTTATTCCCATTGAGATTTGAGTTATTGACAATACTATACCCAAAATTTGTCATTTTCATTATTTACCTCATAATGACTTAGGTATTGTTTTTATAATTCTTTTAACTTCTTAATAATCAAATTCTAATGAAATGGAAATTAGTAACTTAAGTAACTTAGTTGTAATTTTAATGTGCAATTTGTAGCTTATTTTAACTCTATATATGTATATAATATTTCTAAATATTTTAATTTAATCGGTTTTGACATAATAAACAGAAGAAATCATTGATTGTGTAATTAACAATTCTGTCTTCTTTAGGAATGGAGTTTATGGCTATCCAGCGACAACACAGAGAACACGACACCCATTCTACATATTCATCATCCAGGTGACAACGGTGCTTATCTGAGTACCAGTTACAGTATAAGCATATGTTTGTCGTGTCTTCAGAATTTTCTAAGAGATAGTTCTTTAAATATTTTCTGTGTATGTTAGGATCAAACTCTAAGCTGAACCGAGAACTGTCCATAATTTTAAATGCATAATATATAATATAAACTCCACAATTAAATGCATCTTTTTGTTTAGGAATGTTTTCCAAGGGGCATGCAATCGGTCTTAACGATAGACATTGTTGTGTACCATCACCGTAGGTAACATTCAATTTCAATATTTCAAATACTCTATTGAAACGACCTTTTGATATTCGACTCTCTGTGTCATACGGATTAATCGGATCCATGATATAACACTGTCTGGCGTTGAAGTCTATAAAGATTACAATCCAGTTTGAATTTTTAACTAACCATGGCAGAATAACCATACTATTCCGAGTGAAAGTAATTTTGTTATGCTCCTCCCCAATTTCTTTTTTTCCCATTAGCCATGTCACATCATTGCATGATAAAATGTGTGTTTTTTAAGCCCAGCTTATAAGCATATGACAACAAACAAATATCTATAACAAAGTTGCACAACCAATTTTCTCCAGACAATGAATCAAAGTCTAGGAAGTGCAGGTCGGTCATGATGTTACAATTTTTATCACTAGATAATAAGTAACTATATTTTCCAACTAGATAGTCTTTATTCTTTGGCATCTTAATTC
>JACXSJ010002772.1:0-36919 GCA_014851325.1 Pentalonia nigronervosa
GATAATAGCCGCCAGCGACTGTCGCGATACACTGCTTTCGTCGCGGTCAAGTCACCGGCCGTCGCGGCTCAAGTTCAGTCGCGAGCCGCAGCCGCGCTTTGGAAACCAGTCAATAGGGATAACGTGTAAATATTTTTGCTGCGACAGCCGCGGCGATCGGCCGCCGCGACCAGCCGCGCCTTGGAAACCGTACCTTAAGGCGTCGGAATAAATAAATTGTATATTTTATGTTAGTTATATATACCTTGCAAATGAACGGCCGGGCACCTGTGTGGACGGGCATGTGTCTCGTCAGGTTGTAATGAGCGTAGAACACTTTTCCGCAATGGTTGCACGTGAACGTCTTAACCGGTGTGACAGAGGTAACCGCCTGCGACAATTCATTGACGCCGAGCGGCGGCTGAACGGACTTGGTTGGGGCGAGTCGCCCAAGCGTCATCTGATGTGATTGCGTGGGCGGTGGTGGTGGCACTGGAAGTGCAGGGAGCGTCGAAAGTGCAGTGAGCGCCGGAAGTTCGGATGGCGGCGACGGCATATGTGGACGGGAGTGAGCCGGGCGGTCAGTCGGGGCACAGGACAGCCTGGGATGTTGCTGATAGTGAAACGGCTGTACGGCCGTCGTCGTCGACAGATAACTGTCGTTGTTGTTGACAGTCAGCGGTGTCCGTCCGTCGTTATCGGTGCCGGTGCAGTGCGTTGATTGCAATGGAGGATTGGACCTGAACGTCGGCACGTATTTCTTGAACGCCGACTCGAGTGCATGGAAGTAGTCGGTCGCCGGTGCGCTGGGCTGTTTCCGGACGTCCGGTTCCATGATGCGGGCAATGGAGAACGTCAGCGAGTCGGTCGATTTGGGACCGTACTTTTTTCGAAAACCGTCCACGTCCCGATTATTGCCGATCGACGTCACCGAATCCATGACGCTGTCCAGAGAAAAAATCATCTACAACACACAGACACCGTGTTGTGTATAGCTAAGTACATAGGTTCAAATACAAATCTTAACTTATAAAAATTAACAGCATAACGACAAGAGGCTTTGCCCCCCCCCCCCATGTAACTTTCAACAATTTTTGATTTAGTACATACCTAGAACCTTTACACACAATTTGTTATCAACCATAATTTTTATGTTGCAAATTATATTAGTTTATAATACAAAACTAATTTTACATTGTTCTTAATAACACAATAATTTTCAATGACCATACTGTTATAAGCATTTATTTCAAAATTTCTAAATATTACTAGGTATGGACGTACTACATACGGTAGGCATTTATTAATATGTACATAGTTGTGTATTGACAAAAAATTTTGTTATCATATTATAATATAATAATAAAAAATACTAAAAAAAACAAACTTTTTCTTAGTTATTTATAATTGTAGTTTATTATAAATTTTAACAAATTCTTTTAATATTTCTTAAGTAATTATTTTATTAGATATCTATGCATCTTTCAATATAAATTATTGATGAGTTAGTGAAGCAATCTTTCTCCGTTGAAATGTGCAATATTTTTTCGTCCTACGCATTACAAATAATGACCTTTCGCATATCTTATTGATATTAAGAGAAAACAACCACAATTTTTTTTTAATTGGAGATTACTTTAAAAGCAGTATATGTATGTTTTAAATCATTTTTTGCCTTTCACCTAGATTATTTCACTAAAAGTGGGCAAATTTGTTAATTCATACAACAATTTTTTTTTAAACTAATACAAAGTTTAATAAAAATTATTAATTTGTATCAAATCTCATTATTATTTTAAATAAATAATAACGATATAGTAATAAGTAATATCTATAATTATTTGTATAATTTAATTTATTATTTATATTCATGTATATTTCTATATATATTTTTTTGTACTTAATTGCCTACAAAGATAAAAAAAAGTTGACTGAACATTGTTCTGTACTGCAATATTCGTAAAGTTATAAAGTTATATTTTATATGGTATGCTGCTAATCTGCTATGGTCGCCTACGTGTCGATCATTTCGTATCACACACATTATAGATGAGTACAGTGATGTAATTAGTAATTTGTCCCTAGAGGACATAGACGTTTGACACCCAGTTTTATGAAGTTCCTCTGTGTGATATCTCAAAAAGTCTATAGAAGTATCATTAGAATGTAACTACTATGTGATATCTATGTTAAGTGTTAAGGAATGCATTTTTCTGATTAAAATGCTAATCGCAGACGTCACATAAATATCTCACTAAGTGTAATTAGTTATCTATGAAACATTAAACTACCAATTTAATATTTTTTACGATTATTATATGAAAAAATGCAATAATTTCGCACGGCCTCGTATAAATTTCCGTCGAAACATGGTATCAACTCGCTA
Source organism: Pentalonia nigronervosa (assembly GCA_014851325.1). Lineage (NCBI taxonomy): Eukaryota > Metazoa > Arthropoda > Insecta > Hemiptera > Aphididae > Pentalonia > Pentalonia nigronervosa. The sequence goes on from JACXSJ010002772.1 coordinate 2,366, forward strand.
CCTTAACATGCCTTAACTACCGCCTAACCTATTGGGACACTATACTGAACTAGCAATGGGTGTCGAATCTCAACTATTTAAATTGTTTCAAAGTTGCAACGATAATATTGTGCACATTGTATACCAACTATCAAAACATTGATACACTGCCTACGAGTAATACAGTGGCGTACACAGAATTTTTAAATTGAAAGGGGGTATTGAAAATAAATTAGTGCCACTTAGTAGAGTATAAACATAAGATTAGATTTGAAATAATTAAGTGAACATATTATGTATGAATGCATTTTGCTTATAAGACCACTACAATCATAAATTATTGATAATTTATAACACACTAAACAACGCAAAAAATTAATATTGTGTATGGTGGTATATCCCCCATACACCGCATAGTATTCTTAAACCAATATAATATACCCATGGTGAGGTATCTATAGCTATGTTTAGGTATTTAAATACTTTAACTAAATAACTAACATATAAAGACACAACAAAGTACAGCCACACATACACACACACTATAGATATTATATGGAATTAAATATATGCAATTTAAATAAACATTTTTCAAAATAAATAATAACTTTATTATATTTTAAAAACAATACATCAATATCAATTATGTATTGAAATATATATTTTGAACAAAGAATAAAACATAATACAATCAATCCAAATTTAGTAGGTAATATTCGTTTTTTGGGACTAAAGTGACAGATAAATAAACGAAATTACGATATTAACAACTGAGTAACGAGTAATAATGAGTGCGTGAGAGTGTCTTAGTGTCTTCAAAGCGGGATACTGTAGGTATGCTGGAATAATAGTATAAATTGATATTTCCTAGGAAATGAACATTGGTTAAAAATGATTGTTTATAAACTTTGTCCTTAACAACAATAAGTATGAGGCACCATGTATATATTAGGGTAAAAGTACGAACACCGATAAATCCTAGGTTTTACCGACTGCAGTCGGGAAATGTCCGAATTAAGGACATTTACTGATCGATTTCGGTAAAATTTAAGATACACAAAATAGTTTGGTCAAACCCTGAATAATTTCTGTAGTTTGAACTTTTCAATCAAGGTTTGGCAAATCTTAGGATAAACAACTAGCGTTGGTAAAAGTCCGACATTTTTACCAATTATGTGTTATTAATAATATTAATACTTCTCACTAATATATTAGATAAGTACACATATATATTATTATTAATTAATAATTATTATATATTGTATTTTATATAATACCTAATATATTCGAATTTAGAACAAATTTATAATTAAATATTACAATTATTACATTCAAAATTTATTTATTTGTGCAGGCTTGGTTACTGTGGTTACACAATGTATTTTTTGAACGATACTTACTATCTATTAGTTATACATTTTTTTAAGCAGTCGTACATTATCAACCCTTGTCCACCAGTCAAAGACAGTTATGATACTGCTTGAGAAATACCTATTATATTAACTGGAATTTTGCCGATTCTAAAAAATTTTGAATTTATGAATGTAATAATTATAATATTTAATAATAAATTTGTTCTGAATTCGAATAATGAAAATTTTGAACTTTTATCAACGCTAGTTATTTATCCTAAGATTTACTAAACCTTGTTTGTAAAAGTCTGAATTACAGAAATCATTTGGAGTTTGACCAAATTATTTTGTATATCCTAGGCTTTACCGAAATCGATCGGTAAATGTCCGAAATTCGGGCAAAGCCCGACTGCATTCGGTAAAATCTAAGATTTCCAGTATTCGTACTTTTTCCGTGACATATGTATAGGTAATATATAATTATACATAATGTCATATAGATTTACCTATTATTAAATTGTATTAATAATTTGATATTTATTGTAATGTATGTAGATTATACATGTATGATATATAATTATAATACATGTAATGTTCATTTTTATAATATTATATGAACTATTAATAATTTTTTTATAAAAGTCCGTTAAATTCATATGTATCACATATAAATTGATTTAAAATTTCGCATATTGAAAATCGTTGCAACTTCTATGTGAAGTAACATATTTCAATTAATAACTTCTATAAAACTTTCCTTATTATATTCACATATAATAATACCACTATTGTGCAACATAATATAAACATCGCAATATATTATTTTTTTCTCTATACATATTCAGTGGCATAAGAATATTACAGTGTGATGTAACTTTTGAGAATAAAAATAGATATCACATAGACTTCATTATCATCTTAATGCACGTAGTGCCACTTTTCACAAGTTTGCCATAAACTAGTGTAATTTTTGTAGACGTCATGTTGAACAAAATGTCCTGTAATATTATACAACAATAAAAGAAAAAACACTGCAGTAAAATATTATACTGGTGGCTTTTGTTGGAGTGTCAAATATTCAGAAAACTTTAAGTTTCCAATATATTTGATTTTGAGTGTTCTTAACTAATAGCAACGCATCAATAATTTTTATAACAAACCACTAACCAGATATGGTTATTTTAAAAATGTTACCATATGCGTCGGAGAAAATAAAATAAATATATTATAATTTACATCCTAATTTTGAAAAATACGTATATAAGTGGGTACCGTTCTGCTCTACAGTAGGTGTCCATCAGAGGGGAGGGGTCACTGTAACAAATGTGTGGATATCTCCTACTCGTCATAGATACTTATATAATTTTGAGTGTAAGCGACTTTTGCGCGTCGCATTTTCAATCACTCAAACCATTACAGCGATAACTGCAAGTACTATATACCTATATAATATGCACAATACAATAGGGCACGTTATATACGCGTATATAGCTCGATGTAGGTACACTTCGCATGTAAGCAAAGCCTATTCAAGGCATGTTCCCTTCTTATACCACACAATTAGTCCCGTAACCAGGGTGTAGGTAATGGATATTTGTTTTTTTTATTCGCCATCCGTCCCTCGCCTGAGTTTTTGTCTTCCGACCACCCTCTGTTTAACGAGTACACAGCGTGCTATTATCGCTATTACGATATACACGTATTGTAGTTCACGCGGCGTGTATAGTTATCATATTGTTGTATATTTCCATCGGGACGACGATGCGTGAATTAGGATCAGATGATAACGTTCCGGGCCGCACGTATAGTACAATATAATAATTAATTCAAACGGAGTGTATATTATGTATATGTATAGGTGTATATTATATTAAACCAGTGGTTCTAAAACCGTGCTTGGCGGAAACCTATAAGACTCCGAAAGTGTAATGCAACGAATCCACAGAAAATTAATTTAAAATTGAATTAAAATCTATTATAATATGTTGCATTATATTTAGATACAATACGAACAATATTGATATTTATATATGTAATACCTCCTGAAAATATTAATTTAAAAGTTTAAGTTGGTTTTAAATATATTAGAACTATTATAAATCGTCATCATTGAATATATGTCATATAAAAAAGTTGGGAAATTGCTATTCTGTATAGTATCAACTACCTAGGTTGTCGAGTGTGTTTCGGAGGCCTGCGCTATACTCATTCTTTAAGCTCGATAAACGAGTGTGTTAAAATAATCAATGGTATCGATTATTCGGATAAAATTGAAAAAAAATAATTAAATAACCCCCCAGCCGAAAAATACATTCCATGTTTTTAGTTCAGTGATGTCGAGTAATCGATATATCAAATTTGATAATATATCGATATATCCGATTAATCGATATGTATATTTTTTCAATTAGGTATATCCATTAATCGATACTATGTAACATAAAAAACGATTAATTGATATTTCGGCACAAGCCTAGTAGCCTCGTCATTAAATAGATCACTGTTACGGATGTGTTAGATTTAAATACAACGATAAATAATTTTGTACTAAAAACGATTATGAACTGAAGAGGAGCCCTATATCATTTCTAAGAATATTTTATTATAGGTACTTATATATTGCTATTAGTAATTTATTTTTCTATTACCTAGTCATACGATATAATATGCTGAACTATATTTTGCTAAAAATATCACATATATTTTATTAGTATCTAAATGTCATGCATTCATATTCATAATTAATTTATAAAATATAAAATAAGTTTTATAATTTTTATTAATAAATGATAACTGCTGTACGACATTCTACGAACTGCATGATTATAGGTTTATGAATAAATAGCTTAAAATGTAATCTAAATTTTTGACAATTGCATTGCGTTCCTAAATTAAATAATAATATACGTTATGTTTAAAAATTTAAATTTCCTTCGAATAATATTATTTAAGTTTCAACAAAATTACTAAAATATTTATTTTTTGTTTAAATATAGACATACAATTACATCAAAATTGATTTTTATCCAATTTTAAGACAACAGTAATAAGAATAAAAATCACCAGGGAAGATAATCCCCGGGAAAAAAATCCCCAGACACATGAAAATAATTGAACAAATATTTTTTAAATGCTTATTAGTATTTATAATTACCAAATTATTAATATTTAATTACAAATACGTATATTATATATATATATTATTAGTAGGCGTTCTTACAAGTTTTTCTTTATATAGATGCAATATTTAAAAGATTATAAAATAAAAATAAAATTAATAATAATTATCAAACAATAGCTATGATAAATAAAAAAAATATAGTATATAAAAATGAATAGGTGTTCACTACTCACAGTTAATTATTAGATTATTTTTTAATGTTATGGCTTATTAAATACAAAAAATCCGGAATATTTATTTTGTCACTTACAAACCTGGCACAAAGTTTTTTTAATCTAATTTTGGTCGTTCTTATTTGTCCAAGTTTCATCGTTTTTTTATTGCTTTCTCCGACGTCATCCAATGCTGATTTTGCATAATCCGTAAAAACTTCATATTTCATTTTTCTAATTAAATGCCAAACTGTAGGATGTTTAATACCATTGAAATGGGAAAATTGATTGTTCCATCTTTCTGTGACATTATTTGTTCAGTGTCTATTATTATTATCATTTAATATTGTAGTTTGATGTACATCCCATCCCATGCACAAGGTGGGAAAATGGAGGAATCCTTCGAAAACGAATATTGGGATCGTCTGTCCCTAATCTTTTAAAAGATTCATTACATATGTTATTTTAAAATATATCAAGAAATCTTCTGCTCCAGTTAGTATATTTTGTTTTAAATACTCCATGCCATTTTGACATCATTTAAAAGAAGAAAAGTCAGACTATGAACCATAGTACAGAACTTATGGAATATCTTTTTTATAGCGTTCAGATAAGCCTAAATTTTGTAACTTTTGAAACATTGACAGACAAAGGTGATAAAAACATACTCGAATCGTAACATGGCTGCCTAAAATCAGTTTTGCTGTATTCATGACAGTTATTGATTAAAATCCACATTTAAAAAAACGGGATCTGGGTATTTTCCTCTTTTTCGCACTTGTTCATGACAGTATGAACAAATGCTCATAAGTATATTGTGTTTTGCGTTTAAGAACGCAGTAAACAGCTGTAACAAAAATTGCATTTTTTTGAACTCGAAGGTTTAAAATCTACATGTCTGGTATTTGGGACTTCGTAGACTTTGAATAGCAACTCAATGGTTCCGCAAACAAAATAGTTTGAGAATCATGAGTAAAACTATATACATAATGTTGTGGCGCATATAATATCATTATGTATAATATATGCATGTTTAATGTATACATAAATAGATGCAGTATACACGCCCGGCGGACGGAACGACCGAAATTTATGTGCACGTCTTCCGTTTTCGATAACCATCGTTGGGCAAAAGTCATTATCGTGTTTGGTTTTCATTTCCGGTACCTGACCGCCGTGTATCGCGAGCGTGCACACCCGTAATGCTTGTTTCCCATAATGTCCAACAATGAAATAGGAAAAGAAAACGATGTTCACTTTTTAATTTAGACATTTCATAGTAATAGATCCCGAGCCAAAGGATAAATATGTATTACAACGATACGGGTGTTCTCGTTTATTTTCTTTTTTAAGTCTACGATGATAATTTTTCCCGGGTATTGAGGAGTGATACAATCTCGTCGTGCAGGTATTTTATGATATTATTGCTATTATTATTATTATTATAAAGTAATTTACTATTAGACATTAATAATACATAGGTTGAATTAATTTTTGCCAAAAAAAAAAAAAATGCTTTTGAAAATGTCATTATGTTTATAAAATACAATAATATACTTAAAAAGTTTCAAGTATCCACGAATAATATTTTTAGATTACAACAAGTTAACTAAAATTGTTATTCTTTGTTAAAATATTTAATTTCGTTCGTATTTAAAGTTTAAATGTCTATAAAAAAAACTTTGTTTATATATTTTTTAGATGTTTTTGTTAAAATAAAAACTAATTATGAGAAACCTTGTTTTAAATGTTCAATCTTTAACTATAAGAATTGAACATTTTATAAATTGTACGTATTAACTACAGAATAATTTGAACATTTTTGTGAATTTGATAAATGTTGTCAAAAGATTAACTTTAAATGCTTATAAAAAAATCGTGAATACATTTTCAAATCTAAGATATAAAAATTGTTTTTATCAATATCTTATTAAAAATAATTTGCAAATATTTATGATTTTGATGAATTTTGTCAAAAAAAAATTTCTTAAAATAATAGTAAAAAAAAACTAATAAAAATCAAAATTTTATTTTTATAACTAGCTCAAAAAGAAACAAAATATTTTGAAAGTTGTATGTATGGTATATAAAAAATGCTTATATAAATATTCGGTGAATAACGCTTATATTTTTGTGAGTTACACTAAAAAACAGAATTGATTTTGTCAAAACTGGTTTTGCGTAAAAATCCCAGTTTTTCTTAATTTTAGATTCTGAGCGGAGAGATGAATGTATTGATTTTATAATATTGTGTGTTTTTTGTTTTGTTATTTTTTTGTGTCTGTCATCACGTTTTAGTACAGTAAAAATTCTCCAATTTTCTTCATTAGCATCTTTTCTTATAAAAAAGTCAATCTAGTTGGTTTTTAAGAGAGGGGGGAGGGTTAAAAGTAAAAATTTCTCAATAGTTTTCAAACGCATCGGGGAAAACAAAAAAAAAAAAATTAAGAAAAAACGGAAAGTTGTCCGCAAAACACAATTTTGACAAAATATGTTATAACAAAAAAAATAATGATTGTAGATACATACAATAATTACAAAATATCGACATAGCAATGTTCATACACAGTAAAATTTTCAATTGATTTTGACTTTTTTTGAACTATTTATAGGCAAAATAGATTTTTGCGGTTTTTTTTATTGTCGATAATTTTTTTTTTAATTTGTCAAAAAACTTTAAAATTTAATACAAGGCTCTTTACAACTTTTTGTAAATGAAAATTAAAAAAAAAAGTTGAGCGTAATTTTTTAACATTTTTTTTATAAGCGTTTAAAATTAAAATTTCGACCAAATGCTTAGAAATCACGAAAATTCGTAATTTTTTTTAATTAGAAAATTTATAAAAAATCTTCTATTCAAATTTAAAATTTGAAAATTCAACACAAGATTCTCTATAAAGCTTTTCTAAAAAAGAAAAACTTTATCGGAAAGTCAAACTAATTTTTTATGAGCATTTGAAATTAGACATTGGATATTCACACTTTTTCTCCGAGAACGATTTTCTTGTTTTGATGTATCATAATTCAAAAAGAAATAACCGTAAACATTTGAAATGTTTACCACGTGTTTAGATTACCATTTTCCACGCACAAAAAAAAAAAAATTAAAAATATTTTGACAATTTTTGAACTAATTATAGTCCTAAGAAATTTTTGATTTTTTCAAATTTTTTTTCTTTAATATGGATAAAAAAAAAATCGTTAAGTCAAATTTCCTGAAAATTCAATACAAGATTCCTCATAAGTTGTTCAAATAGCAGATTAAAAATAATAAAAATACATCGGCACAATTTTTTTTATATATATTTAAACTTCAAATTTTGACCGAAATTCATCATCGAACATTTACAAATTGTTTTATAGTTAAATATTTATAAATGTTCAGTTTTTATTGCTAAAAATTGAAAATTTAAAACAAGGTTTTTCGTAAGTATTCAATAGTGTAACTAAAAAATTAAAATAATAATTTTTATAGACATTTTAAGTTCAAATTTGGATGAAATTAGATATTTAAATAAAGAATGAAAACGTTAGTTATTTCGTTGTAATTTAAAAACATTTTTTGTGGGTGCTTGAAACTTTTAAAGTATATTATGATTTTTTATATACTCAATAACATTTTCAAATGCAATGTTTTCTCCAAAAATTAATTCAACCTACTCTATTATTAATAGCAAAATGAATTATTTTAATAACAATAATATCATAGAATACACTTAGTTATGTAGGCTGACAGACCGTCTTCGCGCAGAATCTTTTTTCGTATACAATGATTTATATTATTGATTACAAATTCAACACATTCATGAAAGTGACCCACTCTACTGTACAGCAGAGCGGTACCCACTTGCCGACCTTTTTACTTTTGATCCATAAAAGTTACCAACCACATTCACTTTACTTCCGAAAATGATACTGAAGTAGTTGCTAGACTATGATCACTTCTGAATTTGCCACGTAATAAACTGACATTATTTTTAAAAATACCTATGTTATAAGTTTATATGGATAAGTATGGCAAGTCAAGGCCGTCTTTAATATTTTTAAGGCCCTATGCAGTGGTTTAATGGATCCCCTACGACTTGGATAGAGTACTATTTTATTAAAACAGGTAAATAGGACGGTGGTAGATAAAAAAAATCTTGATTAACTCAACTATGTATTATTTTTATTTTTTCATTTCACATTAAATATAATACAAGGGTTGTCCCAAAAGTAATGCACAGCGCGTTCTAGCTGTCTTGCAATGTGATATTATCAGCTGATTTTAGTATCAGTTTGTAGCTTGAAGTCTAACGAACACGTGCGTTTTTAATTTTAGTTGTTTTAGTAAAGTATAATGATGTGTGAGAGCGATAACGAAAGTGAGAACAATTTGTCGGCTCACATTTCTGTTTTTGAGCAACGCGCATACATTAAAATCGAAACGATTCGTGGTAAAACAGTGCCTGAAATTCATGCCGCGTTAAATGAAGTGTGTGGAACGGATACTGTGGATCGTAGTACTGTGCAAAGATGGCATCAGCGATTCCGTGATGGTCGTATAAGTCTTGATAACAACTCTCGCTCTGGCCGACCTTCTACGGTTACTCAAGACAACACTAACGCAGCTATTCTCGCAATTCTACTCGATGAAGGCCGACGAATAACGGTGAGAGAGATAGAGAATGAAACAGGTATTTCAAAATCAAGTGTTCACCACCAGAAATCCGTAAAAAGCGACCAGGAATGTTACAAAATGGTGTGTCCATATTGCAGGATAATGCGCGGCCGCATATCGGAACACCAGTCGTCGTTCTTTTGGAGAAATATGGATGGGAACGCCTCAAATACCCACCGTATTCGCCGGATTTAAGTCCCCCGGACTTTGATTTATTTCCAAAACTGAAAGAACTACTTAGAGGGATCCGTTTTCCCAACTTAGATATACTAAATGAAGAAGTGAGCCGAAGGATCCGTGAACTCAACAAAAATGGCGTCCTATGCGGCATTCAAGCGCTCCCGAAACGATGGCAATTGTGTATAGACAAGCAGGGAGATTATATCGAAGGTCTATAATATTGTATTTAGTTTAAAATAAAAACTTATTTATTCAGAGCAAACTGTGCATTACTTTTGGGACAACCCTCGTATAATATAAATTTAAAAATAACTATAAAATAATACAGAAATCTGAACTCGAAAACTCGGTGTTTATTTAACGACTAGATTAGATAGAGGTACGTTTATTTTTATATTTTTTTATAGTAGGTAACAGCGTTCGTAATCTAATTCATTCTTATCGACCCGGCCGGTCGTACTCTGCATCTATTTGTTTATAAAAATATATGTATGTATTATGTAGGCGTATAACTTGCGGTCGAACGACCGAACCGCGTCGATTATATTATTTTTATTACTATTAGCTATTATCCTTTGATTTTTCTGGAAATAAGTTTATTTGTTAGTAATAAATATCAATTAACGGTTGGTGATCTGGCCATCCATCGATCGCGGGACCCTGGACACGTGCCCAAAGTGCCTAATGGAAAAGAGATGTCTGTGGCAGGTAGGAGATACATTAATGCATTAATACTCGTTATTCGTGTTTTATGTTTGATCATTGTTGTACGAACTTAACGGTTTATGAAGTATTGAATTGCGAGTAGATACCGACGAGATGAATACGTGTATATATTACCTATAATGCTTTTAATTATAACTATATATTATAATGTACCTATATTAATGCGATCGCGTACTGCCACATAAAAGTTTCCTGGAAATGAAGAAAGTCATCATTACGCTTTTAATGGCCTTTGATTCTACTAAAAAGCCTGTCACTTAAGTCCCGTCCAAAAGAACAAAATAATTATTAGCTTATACGTATATATATATATATATATGTTTGGTTTTTTAATTTTATTTTTATTATTATTATTATTATTATTCTTTACAGGCAGCGACGGCGAACTACAGTGAAAACAGTGCGTGCTCAACGACGTTCTAATACAGCAGGTACTTGGCCTTTGAAATAATAATAAAAATAAAAAAAAACGAAGGGGCGGCGACGACGTCGACAAATACTTACTGCTAAACTGAATGCATTTTGTTTTGATTAAAGTCCTATCATCCATCCAACTACTACTCGACGAGTGTTTTGACGTTCAATACGAATATTTTTCTTCTACTAACACACGTACGCGCGTGTACATGTATATAGTTTATAAATAATAATAAAGGAACCTCGGATCCCGGATGATCCTTTTCCTTTATGTGTTTGCGACACGCAAAATCCGAGTGATTTTGAGTGTTTTTTTTCTTTTTCAATACATGCCACTCTGTTCTGAAGAACGAAGCGATGAAAAAAAATACGTATTTCAATCGGTAGAGGTAGAAAAGCACAGTTCAAGACGATCGAACTTTTCAACTTACGTTTCCTACCTACCTACATGTATTATTATTTTGTACGCCGTATTATTTAGGGCACGGGGGAAACGAAGAGCAATAAATATTTAAAAAAAAAAATGACGACGATGGCTGCAAATACGCGTCTATAGGTATGTATTTATGTTTATTCGTGTTCTTGTAGTCCGATCGATGCATTCCCATTCACGTCATTCGCATTCAGCACAAACTTATTAAAAAAAAAAATAAATAAAAAAACATAATATTCTACATAGGTACATTTTGTATGTTCTCCTCGAGTATTCTCACTTGACGGTTAATCGCACAATTTTCCAAAACGCGTTAAACTTTTCAGAAAATATTTTTTGTCACCCATTGGAATGTCAAAACGGTCTATATACTTATGGCATGTTTATATATTAATATGAATGTGTATGTCATATTTATTAAACCAGTGCACGTAAATACTATCATTAATGCTGTAATGATAAATCATAATATACATATACATTTATATCCGGTTATTAGGTGCTATTTATCATATTTAATTATAAGGGTGAACTTTAATTTAAAATTCTAATATTAATTAATAAATATAATGTAATAATTATTAATATTTTAAACTGAGTTAAATAGTAATGAGTTTATTATTTATGGTTTATTATAATTTATGGTATAAAGAACTATAAAACTAATCATTTATTAAATTTTAAATGTTTTTAGTAAATAAATCTTTTGTCATACTTTTATGAAATTTATTTTTCCTTTTTTAATGTTCTTTTACTTTGATACTGACGATATAGTTTTAAACTCTTACTATGTTATATAGTTACAAAATATTATATTTATAATAAACTTAATAATAAAACAATAACCGTGACATTTTAATTATTTTGAGTTTTGCGTTTATGCACATTTCAATATTAGCGTTTTCACTATTCTTTTTTTTACGCTGCTTTTATTTTCTTTGTTTTGACCGTAACCGTAGTAAAAGTATAAATCGCAGAATAAATTCTGTGACGTGGATACAGGATACTGGATATATTAACAGGTATCTACTTATATAATTGTATAACATAATATAAATTATATACATGTTATACGGTAGGTTTGCTGTACTTATATTTGTAGACCATTCAGATTGCGGATTGTGCATGAATGTTATCATCGAGTAAAATTTGTATTATTATTCTCCGGTAACGTACACTGCCGGCCACTCGAAATGCCGCCGTGCGGTCACACTCGACCCCCTGCAGATGACATGTGAAATCAAAGGGATTTCGCGGGGACTCGTTGCTTTTGATTAATTATCGGGTTATACCGGATGCGGTAAAACAATTGGATTAAAATATGAAAAATAAAAATAAAACCTGTAGTACAATTGATTATCCGTTGGACCTAAAACCGATTGCTCGCCGCGCAATCGTCGTCCCTTTCTCGATATTATAACGCACAACGTAAACATTAGCAATATCGTATTATATGCGTAGGTACATAATATAAATATTTTATAATGTCGTGTTACGACTGCGTTGCTCATAATATTATTATGACTTACGATATACGAATATAGGGTATTATATTATGTCAATGTCAATAAACAGGAATTTTCACTGCCATTAAAATTACAATAGATTTAATCGAAAACAGCTTTTACGTTATAATGTTATATTATATACGATATATATTATATTATGCTGCAGGGTAGTTGTATTATATTTAATACAATGTTGTTTTGTCATTTAACGCACGAACTCTGGAATAATGCATAAAACAGAACATACAATGTTGAATATTATATTGTAGAAATTGTTTGTTGCACTAAATGTTGAATAAAATTGTATTCACCAAAAATTCTTTAGATTTGTATTATATAAAATGCATTAAAAAAAAGTTATAAAAGTTGCATTCAGAAATAAACATTTATTAATAATGTAAGTCTTATTTTCTCTATTGAACTATAGAAATAGAATAGTAGGCAAATACATTTATAACTATTAACTTACACATTATTACAGCAATATATTACAATAGTTTATGGTATAAACAAAAGTTGTGAAATCCAATAAAAGTTCTCGGCTCCAAGTAATAACTAATAACCGTAATATAAATTCACAAACCCGTCTCACTTTTTAAACAATTTATTTTTCACGACCCACTATTTTTCACTACTCGTCGTCTGCCAGTTGGCATGTCGTAATGCCCCTAATATAACCACTTAAAAGCTTATCAGATTTATTTGTCAATAAAAAAATATTAAATACTATTTATAAAAGAAATTTTTTATGAAATCTGCTCATAAATTTACTCACCGAAAATAATATGTAATAGGAAATAATTACCATTGTACACAAGAATTATTGTCTTAAATCAAATTTTTGAAAAGAAAAATATAATTACATTCTTCTTTTATTCATATCTATTAGAATTCCGTATTCAAATACAATTTATAATAAATATAACGATTTTGCTTTTAAAAATGTTAAGGGAAATTTTTCAAAATTATTCATCTACCATTTTTTGTTAGTTTATATGGGCTATTGGATAATTTTAGTGTTTTCAAATACAATAATTACCTTCAGATTCTTAAAAAGTCAATGAAATGTTGTAAATATAGACTTCCTGAAATAAACAATAAACTAATAGCATATCAATGTGAAGAATTGAAAACTATCAAAATGAATTTATTTATTTTAGTTTTTTAAAGTACATTATAATCTTTCAAACTTTAAATTAACATTTTACTATTAAATTACTCTTATATCTAATAACATTCCTTGCTGTACAAATATTAAAAATCAGTTTTCGTTTTAGAAAATGATGAAATAGTTATGATAAAAAAAAATTATAAAATTAATAAGGATAGTGTGATTAAATTATTTGTTGTAAAATTAATAAATATAAGTGATTTGTTTAAATTACCAATGACAAGTAAACTTGTAGGGTTTTTTTTTGTTAATACTTGTAATGTATCTGATCCTTGTGAAATTATTGTAAATAATATTAAATTTGTTTATATATTTCAATTATAAATAAAGAAGGAATTATTTTATTTTAAGATAGCTATTATCTCTTGTATAATTTATATTTTATTTTATTGCAAATTAATACATCTAGAACCTATGTATGTTTTTTATTATTATTTGTTGTATTATATTTTTATATTATACGATTTTTGTTTTTTTTTCAATTCCATCTGGTGGCAAGTACAAAAATATTATGCTTTTTGATAAGTGCATAAATAATGTGAATAATTAATTTAATTATTATTGTTATAATATAATTTGTGTTTTTTTTTTTTAATATAAAATTTTGTAAATCTTATATTATTTTTTATTTATTTTTATGTCTGTTTGAAATGAATTTTTAAAGAATAAGTAGAAAATATATAAAAACATTAAATTTTCTCCTAAATCCTTAAAAGTTCTATGCAGTTTCAAAGGTATTCTAATGAAACCATAATAACATATAACACGAATATTACAATTTAAACTATTTAATAGAACCAATAAAAAAACATAACAGGAACAATTTTTAGTAATGTTCCAGAGTATCATAAATGGAATATAAACATGACTTACAGTTCAGTTATATTTTAGAAAAAAGTTAAAATTATGTTTCACAAAACCATAAATGGAATATAAACGTAACATCCAGTATAGTTATGTTTTATTAATTGTTTCAAACAACGCGGCATATTGCGTTATTGAAATGTTTTTGGAACTAATAGAAGTTCTTTAGGAATTTTCCTTTTATATAATTATAACATTTTTTTGCACAGTGAGATATTACTTTTTTTTTTTAATTACAGCACTTATACGTAGCGGGGGAGTACTGTACAGTTAATGGGTTGAACGTTTACCTACTTTCTTCTTTTATATTTAATTCAACACGATTGTATAATTTGAATACTATGAGTGAAATAATAAATGCATAGGTACCTATTACTTCATAAAAAGATTGTCTCTAAAACGAATTTTAAAATTTCAAATTAATAAATTTTTTAAAATTTTAAATGATCGAAAATTAATTAAAATAATATAATCGATTTAACTTTTTTCTTGTAATTAATAAAAATAACTGTATCATTAACTTTAAGTTGCAAATGATGAAACCAATTATATATTATAACAATTATAGTTAAATTATTCAAATGACTATATTCTTCTTAAAAATGTTTTACATTACATTTTTTACGTTTTTACATTTATGAAATATACAATTATACATATAGATAATTATAGCAATAATAAGTGATATGGACTACAAAATTATAAAGTTACATTTTATGGCCAAATATTAACGTAAATAAAGGGTTTGAAGTTATTGTACTATTGGCAAAATGAGTATAGTAAAAAAATAACTGAATATAACAATACTTATTTGTTTATTTCAATTAAGTACAATACCGATCGCGGGCCCGTTGAACGTTTGTATAAGTACCTAAACTTCAGTTTGCGTGTCGTTATCCTCATCGTGGATAGGTAACACATAGGTTACCAAGTCATTAAAACTTCAATAAAAACGATGCAGAGTCACGCATTATTAAGAACGAAAACTTATCGTACATTCTATTCGTGTATATTTGTTTTAGATTATTTGGTAAGTAGATACATTATGGCTATTATAATCTATATAACGATGATTGAATACGATACGCGTTTCAACGGCTTTATTATTTCGTTACCGATGCGGCAGACGATAGCACACAATATTAAAAGTGCGATGACGCGAGAACATTAACAAGTTTAGAAGTTGGTTGTAAAATCTAAAGTGTATATGTAGTTCGTGTTTTTTTTTTCAATTTAAGCAGTTAGTTTAAACTTTCCAAAGTATTTAAGTGTACCCACCCATAAAAGTGTTCACGGAAAAGATAGTAACAACTTAACCAATAAAAAAAACAATAACAAACAAGGTGAAACTAATAGTATGCTTTTTTTACTTTTAGAATCATATTTTCCCACTTAGAATAATATACGAGGCGATTGCCTTAAAACATAGCATTTAACATAACACAATACAAGCCAGTTTTTGCGCTGTACAAATTAAATATTTAAAAGTTTAGAATACTATCGCTATTTGTTGCACCAATAATGCGTTACAAAATCATGTTTATAACATTATATTATCTCGTTATTGATTCAAAATGTTTAGTTATTATATTTTTTAAGATATAATTTTTTTTAATAATCGGGAAACCTTGAAAATATATATTGTAATTAAAAGATCGGCAAGTGGATACCACTCTGCTGTACAGTATGTATATCGAGTGGTTCACTGTTATGGATATGTAATGTTTGAATTCAATGATATAAAATCATCGTATACCGAAAAGGATTTTGAGCAAAAATGATCTGTCAGCCTACATTACTAAGTATATTTTATTATATTATCACTATTAAAGTAATTCATTTTACTACTGATAATACAATAGGTTGAATTAATTGTTGCCGAAAACATTGCATTAAAAATTGTTATTGTGTGTATAAAATATAATAAAATAAAAGATTTAAGTATCCACGAGCTTATATATTTTTTTTTTTTTTGATTTTTAGTTACACCGTCGACTGCTTACAAGAAATCTTATTTTAAAATCTCAATCCTTAGCTATAAAAACTGAACATTTTATACATTTTTAAGTACAAAATAATTTGAAAATGTTCGATATATTCATGAATTTTGGTTAAAATTTTAACTTTAAATGCTTATAAAAAAATTATACCTATATATATTTTTAATCCTTTTGAACTGATATTATAACAACTTATGAGGAACCATGAATTAAATGCGGATACCATATACGAGTATATGGTATAAAGTTAAGTAATTTTGAGTACAATTATTTAGGCAAACCAGCCACCAACTTTTGAAACTTTTTTCATAAGTCCCTTCACTAAATTCGAATTATTGAGATTCATCTGTATCTAAAATTTTGTCGTGGTCTGATCGCAGTTCACAGGACTTTTGTATTTATATAGGATTTTTAGCAACCGAAAATATATCTACTGTCTACATAGCATATCTACTTCCCCTGGGCCAGTACATAGTATAATAATATATTAAACTTGGTCAGGAACACAAAAAAATAAAAAGCAAAAAAAAAAACGTTTAACCTCCGGAGACCCCATTAACCGCGCGTTTTCGTGGCGCACTCTTCGCCGCCGCTAATGACACTGTCGTGTTATTGTTACGTCTCTTTTATTATGCATTTTATATTTTTTACGGATGTTTACGCATTTAGTCCGCCCAACTCATGCGATCCTCGCCCCAAAACTACAAAGGCATAATACGTATTTACATACTGGATGTCTCACAGCGCTGATTTGTTACTAAGAATAACATTTTTCAACTCATTTTTAAATTTTTTTATATTTTTAAAAAACTGATTCATCAATGACTATTATTATTTCTTGCTGATCAGATGACCTCTTTTATTCATTTGATTTTAATTTGTTGTAGTGAAGTTTCCAGTTGGTATTTAATTGGCTGTACATGAATTATTTCCGGTGGCAATAATTCCTTCTGAATGGCGTCCAGAATTTTTCTCGAATACCTACCAATAACTGAGTCTCGTTAATGATAAAAACTAAATAATATTTCTCTTCTCATTTCTATATAGACTTAGGACTGTCTAAAAAATTATAATATTGAGGAATCCGTTAAATAGAATTGCATATTCATTTATAATATTCTATATTTTATTAAAAATATCATATTATACATATATATTATTATTTTTTAATCTTATAATTTCAAAAAAATAATCAGTGAGTTTTATTTGCTCATTATTTTTATAAATTGTTCTTTTTTCATAATTATAATTTGTTTAAAGTGATTTTATTCCTTTGAAACACCTCGAATTTTTGCTTTTTCCAATGATTAAAAATTTTCTGTTCGTTATATCAGAACACACAATTACAGTAACTCTCTTTTTATTAAGTTTACCACCAAAACATTTTTCATGTTTAAGAGCTAACGTTTTGTTTAGTAAACATTTAAAGAATAAACCCGCTTCATCTGCATTAAAAATATCTTTGGAAACGAATTTTTCAATTAATTTTGGTAAAACATTTAATTTCTATGACGTTTTTAAGAACATCAGCACTCTCGCCACAAATAACTTTAAACACAATGCTATGTCTCGATTTAAATTTATCTAACCACCCAGAACTAGTATGAAAATCTACAAAACCAAATTTCTGATCAAAAAAAATTGCTTTTCCTTTTATTGACATATCTGAAATTGGCAGATTATTATTTCGTATACAAATCATCCATTTCAGAACAGCTTATTTACTTTTTCATAAACACAGACTTTCATTCGTTTTCTATAGCTAACGAGAGATAAGATTTTTGCACTTGCTTCAATATATTTTCACAACATTTTTCTGTACGTATAATTTGAGCGTACGAATACGTTTACGTCAATATTGGAACTGCAGCACTGCATTTTATTGAATAAAATTGATCGGCTTGCCTATCAATGTATTATCTTCAATAAAATTGTAGATAGGTATTTTAGAACGATATTTATTTTAATATTTGATAATAACACGTTCACAAAAACAGGTTTGTTATTGAATAATTTATTCATTATATAGAAACATCAGATTCGTTATACAGAGATAAATTTACGCGTGATTAACAATAAAGGTAATGGGTCTCAAAAATAATTCGTTAAATGGAAATTCGTTATAAGGTTGTTTCACTGTATATATTTAATAACTGTAAATGTATATTATTGGTGATTTACACTTGAGAAAAATAATTTACATTTATTTTGTAAAAGTTAATATCAAATTATCAAGTTTATTGAAATACATTTCAAACGCCTGTCAGCCTTTCAGGCCGTATTGTTCTCTGCGCTGCAGCCGGTATTCAATTTATTCTAGGCTAGGTACTATAGGTGTCTGGAATTTTTAAATTAAACGGAAAATTGATAAGTATCAAATGTTAATACAATTCAAATACATTCTGAACACCATGTTTAATAGGTAATACATAATATATATAGATGCCATGGTGAACGCACTTGGGCTTTGAACCCCAATTAAAAATTATTGTAAACTCCTGAATCTCTTTCAACCGGAACCTCTATTTAACTATCTTTGCAAAGTACCAAATTGAAAAACCTTCTCAATATCTGATCATTTATAAAAAATATTTTTTAATTATTATTTTTATCATACTTATTTTGAATTGATAAGTTTATAGAGTAAAAATAGATTCGCGTTTTGTATGCATTAATAGAGTTGAATGCTGTTTCAATATCACAAATATTGTTAAAAAAATAAAAGAAATAAATCCTACGATTACTATATATAATTTTAATATTTCTTTTTGTCACTGTTCTTTGTTTATCTCACTTACAACTGAACGACCAATTGTATATCATCATTCGACGCGGTATTCACTAAAAACGGCATAAGTATTTTCTGCGATTTCAAGAACCGAGACCGAAATCGGAGCAAAAAAATGAGATTTCAAAAATTTAAACCAGAACCGAAAGAAAACGTTACAAAGGTTTCTGCAACTGGCTCCGAATTACATGCATTTGTCGTTTTCGTGCAATTAAGCACCGCGCGAGCCCGCCCACAAAAGGCGCAAACGGCACGCGAGTACAATCATCGCACACATTTATGATTACCAACGTCTTTATCGTTATCGATATATTATTATTATTATAAATAATTATGCGTGGGCCCACACACTGACACACGCATCGGCGAGGCGCACGCGGGCCCCGGGGCGGAATATTATTGAACGCCGTCGCGGCGGCGTGTTTTATTTTTCCGACACAGCGGTCCGCCTCCGCACGATTGCCAGCGAGAAACGGCCCATTTAACCAGCCACATTGGTTTCATGTTAAATATTACATGCGTGTCTATTGTGTGTGTACGCATAGACGTCGTATGTTCACGTGGCGCTGTTTGACTTGCACACGGCCGGTGGGTGTAGCATTTTTGTGTAAATATTATAGTACACAGAGAGCGGTGTTGTTGGGTACCTCTATCGAGTCAAAAGTTATTTTATGTCGATATAAAAACTTATTGGCAGGGCATGTATGTACATAATAATATAGTTGTCGATACTGATTGTGGTCACGAATGTCGACGAATAAATAAATTGTTAAAATATATAAGCTACGAAAATATAATTCGCAATTTCCTAATTATAATTTATACTTATATTTGTACCTACTATTATATAAAAATACTATACATTTTTTTCTGATTCACTCAAAATTACATTTAATGAGAAAACGAGTGTCATCTATTACAGAAACGTATTCAGGATTAATTTTCAAGGGGAGGGGGGTTATTAACTATAAAATCTATTGTAATTCTAGGTGCCTAATAGCTTATTATTAATAGCATACTTTTTATGCTCAACAATTTATTAGAAATTACCAAGGCTAGGCATTAACGAGTTAAAAAGTTAAAGTTAAGTTACTTAACGAGTTACTTTTATTTTCACAAGTAACTTCTAACATACCGGCTTAATTTATTTTAAAGTCACGTTAATTAATTTATTTTTCCTAATATAAATTTTATATATTTAAAATTATACTTTGATTTTTATAACTTATTTTTATATAAAAAAAAATAATAATTGTCTGAAAAATCAAATACTATTTATGTTATTTTATTTCGTATTTTAAATAAGTTCTAAATTGTAAACTGTCATAAGTGTTTCGCATTATTTCTGTATTTGAAATTTCAATAGATTTAAAATAACGTAATAAGTACTAAGTCACAAGTAAATGACGAAAAGATAATATACGTATGTAATGTACTAGTTGTTCCGTCCGGCGTTGCTCGAGCCTAAGATTAATATCAAGTGTTTTACATGCAATTAGCTAACTGGGTAAGCAATTCGATTGCGGATTCGCGAAATATGTGAGCAGTATATTATCAGGTAAACATCAGAACATTAGGTACACGAAAAACATCGCAACGGTTACCTATAATAAAGATTTGTATTTTTTTATAAATTTATTTGTAAAAATATGTATATACGGTATTCCTATTAATTAAAATAGTTATAAAATATGTAAACATTGATAACCCTATAAATAAACAGAGATAATACATATATATATATATATATATATCCCATCAAAAATAACATTTTCAGTTTTCCCAGAATTTTTAGTATATAACATGTACGTAGGATAGGATGTTATATGCCAAAAACTTTTGCGGAAGTGTACTCAACAACTTTTAAAAGTTTCATGGCAATCGGATAAATAGTGTAGGAGTGCATAAAGGACATACAGACAGACATTAATGTTTACACATATAGATGTATTAATTTTAATCAATGGTAATTTTATTTTGCCTGTAAAAAAAATTATAATGTATATTCAACTCTCATATGATATAATTTATTACTTCGAGTCCGTAAACGCAACGATTTTATAATGCGTTTATCACATTTGCCGGATTAACCTATGGAAATTATATTATATACAAAATAAAATACTAATTTTTATAATTTATTTCTATTATTACTATTGTAATCTATAAATTGTAACCAATGGTAACTATTAATAAAAAAAAAAATAATTTACTATTTCAAAAATCCTTGTAAAGCACCTCTTTAAAATGCGAATTTCGGAAAATCCTTTCTTAGTGTACGGTGAAATTATAATATGAATTTACCATCAAAATTTAAAATCAATAACTCTAATAGGTTCGGTTCTCTGTTGATTATGAATCAATCATTCAGAATACTCTCATTTAAATATATAGATTTAAAATATAATTGGCATTGGTTAATTACGCAGATTTGGAAAACGCATGCATCAAATCGTAGCGTTTACGGATTCGAAATAATAAATTATATCATATGAGAGTTGAATATACATTATAATTTTTTTTACAGGCAAAATAAAATTACCATTGATTAAAATTAATACATCTATATGTGTAAACATTAATGTCTGTCTGTATGTCCTTTATGCACTCCTACACTATTTATCCGATTTCCATGAAAATTTTGGAAGTTATTAAATACATTTCCGCGAAGGTTGCTAGCATATAACAACTTATCCTACATATTATACGCTGTCTTATGCTTATATTTAAGTACAACTGAAAAATAAAATCCACCATCGTAAAATTGTAATATTATTTCAACTGATCTACTGGATCCAGAATAAAATCAAATATTATTCGACAAAATAATAAAATAAATTAATACATGATATGTGGACCATATAAAATTAAATCCAAATTCTCCTTGTATGAAAAATAGAATATATTCATGTAATTACCTATTATTGAATATTGGCTTGATGAAACAAGGACAGATAATAATGGATATTTATTGTACAGAAGATCAAAATTAAATCTAATAGTATATATAAATCAATGGACATAAATAACGCATTGGTTGTTTTTTATTGTCCACTAATTTCAAAAATAATGTAATCTCATTAACTGTCAATTGTATAGTTTGATTGTGGCAGTTAATACATATTAATATATATATTATACATAAAGGTAATTATCAGCTAATGTTTATAATAAAAAATAAAAATTATAATGAAATTAAACTTGAAGAATATCAATATATAAATATGGCGTCTTGAGTTTTCCTATTCATGCATATCCAGCATTGAAATTTTTTCTTAATTTCATCTTAATGCAGTTCTTACTTACTTATGACTTTATATAGTTATGAATAATTCTGTAATATTCAAATTACTTAAAAAAAATTTAAGTCATTATCTGAGATGAATGTACAATGGTTATTAAAAAATGACCAAAAGTTTTGGATACAGACAATATTTAAATAATAATTCAAGATGTATAAGAAATTAAAGTATCTGTTATTTTAGCTGGTGATTTTCGACAATCATGCGGAATGTCAGCTGACCAAATTAATGCAGAATGTTTGAAAAATTCTTAACTTCAGAGATATATAAAAATAATTACTTTGAAAAAAATATGTGGGTATTTTTAATTAATGATCTAAAATTAACAACATTTTCCGAATTTTAAAAATTATATCTTGAAAAGAAAATGCTAAAATACATATTTGGTAAAAATTTAAAGTCTACGTTTACCAGTATATTACATCAAAAAACAAAATCGATTTCGTCAAAAACTATGTTGTCTAAATATTTCCGTTTTTCGCTTTTTTTGTTAGTTTTACAAATTATTTTATAAGCTCCTAACAATAATCTTTTTAAGACCCCCTAAAGTACCAATTAGGTACCTTAAAAAACACTCAATGTTGAACATTTACTTACTATTAAAACTCAAAAATTGAGTAACAGACAAAAATATGTTTGAAAAATAGGGCATTATATAGTTACATTTAAATAATAAATAGTTATGAGATTTTTTTATTTTTTTATTGTTATTGCAATCTAAATATTATTTTTTTTTTTTGTACTTATAAAAAGGATATTTTTATTTTGGTTTTTGAGAATTTTTAAATGTACTGTTAGGTATATACAGTCATTAACCTTTGATCAGTAGAATAATTAATATATTGTAATAAGTTGCAGTACCATATTTTTCTTTTGAGACAGTGAAACGATTACTAGTTTTGTTTTTGCAGGGAACATATTTATAAACCATTTTCGATGGTATAAGACTTAAAGAGTGAGAAGAAGTGATTGCAGATATGATTGCTCGATGGCTTCTATTATTTGCATATGGATATCGGAACAGACCGTATGGTTTTTGATATAATGAACAATAATGATTTTGATTAGAATTTTCGAAATTTTTTTAAACTGGATTTTTTAGAAAATCTACATAAATTGGATATCATACATCAAATATGGACATTGTGCTAGGAAGCTTGAAAAAGAGCTTATAAATACCTATTTAGTTTGGTATGCTTATGGTATGTTTACTGTGTGGTAGATTTAGATGATTTGGATAAATATAAAATATAAATAATAATAATATTTATAATAACTTTGGTTTTGGTTAAAATATTTATAATTTTTCATTATTGATTTAAGATATTTATGCTTTCGAATTACGACTTATAAAATAAAAAATAAACAAAATTGTCTGTATTTTCATACTTCAACATTCACATCGCATGCCGATTACACTAAAACACGTAATTAATTAATTATCTAGCTGTTCAATTAAAATCTACTCATCAAATAAATAATTTTGGTATAAGTATATTAACTATAATACTGTATATCTATAGCTGTTTAAAGCTCGCGCGTATATCAATGCATGAGTACGTATATTACAGCGACTTGTTTGTTCATCGTGATTATTGTGTTTAAATTGCTCATTTAAGCCTACGGGAAAAACAAAAGCTACAGAAAAAATGGTATTAGATGTATATGTAGGCGATGTGGATAAATGGTGATACCCAATAGCACCGATTATGTCATCATCGATGGGGCCAGAGGCGGTCGACTATATGTGTGACGACGGGTCGAGGTGCAGCGTTCTGTGCACCTTCAATACAGTATATAATAATACTATACAAGCAATGTTTGTGTGCATATATTTTTTTTTTATACATTTAAAGGGGACGAGATAATTACACGTGTTATACATATTTACTGGAACGCCGCCGAGGGGCATTTTCAATAAGCGTAAGTGTGTGCGTACACGCGTGTCAGTGTACGTTTTTTCCGCGATTACACCCTCTCACGGGCAATAAATCGACAACACCCTCCTGCACAGTAACACAACGACGAATGCGGTCGACTCGTCGTGCGCGTCGACCCCTCTCGTGCCGATTACCGCAACATACGCGTGCTGTTTGTGTTCGTTTGTAACAAAGTAAATAAAAACATAATAAATAATAATAATGATAATTACGATAATAGTAAAAATGCAGTAGGTAGAAATGATGTACACTATAATATTATACCGCGCGTACCACTTCACTACTTTGCCAAGGACGTTTGCCGACGGGATTTTGCGCTGCTCCTCCAGGACCAAGGTCCTCCGGGGACTTAACTATTAAGCATATATACATAATTATTACATGTAATCGTTATGTATATGTATGTCGGCAGGAGAGCGAATTTCGGGTGCGACGATCGGGCGGAAAACTATCTATATTATACTTATATGAGTTATTATGATGTATAATATTGACATTGCGACGAGCAGCAAATATGTTGTGATGCGAATCGTAGTCATTTGAACACACGGCTACATTATATGGATTCTATGCACCTTGCCATATGTCCGCAACAAACCTAATAAACGCCCGCGAGCTATATAGCGATGTGGAAGCAAAAATGGCGCTGCCGAAAAGTTGATTCGAGACCATATGTGGTCCTGGAGCCTGTTTAAGGACGATTATAATATTATCGTTTACCATGTGCAATTTATTATGAACAAATTCAACTCAAAGAAAATCCATACACTACTATTGCATTTGCACGCTGTGCATTGAAATCGCTCCCTCGTAAATAGGTACACGTATAAGAGACTGAAAAACCGAATCCCAAGAAATTAGGTACGTATTATAATGATAGGAAAATTAAGTCCTACTTATCCGAGAAGATATACAAATGAACGAGATACGTAAACTAGCTAGTATAAGAGCACAAAAATATTCTTATTAATATTAATATTTGGAACGCAGGCTTTGCTATGTTTTGTCAACCCGGCTATCATCAAACTAGTTTTCTTGTCCTAGAACAACCGATGACAGAAAATCTATGTTAAAATTAGATATGTGGGGACTTATAACTGTGTATACTTAAAAAAATTATAAATACTACAGAAAAATCAAACAGTTGATGGGAAACTTACAGTCGACAATTACAGTCAACCTCCTCGTGGTGTTTCCCGAGTATAAACACTATAGACTGTTTAAAATTAATGTTTTGAATGAATTTATTCAGGACTCAAATCACTTGAAATTTAAAATTATTTTAAGTCCGGGATAATGTTTACAAAAATGTAGGTAGATAGTATCTACTAGATACCTATGTGATATACTAGGTTAATGATTAAATCATTAACTGATTTAATCATTAATGGATTTAATAAATTTTATTAAATCCGTTACTTTGTAATAACTTCAAATTATGCAAAAAAAAATATTTTAAAAACGTTAATACTTTACAAGATGATGAGTGCTTACTGTTAAAAGAATCACCCTGTGGTAAAGCTAAACACCACCACAACGGGCACTTTCGCGTACCTATTGTTGAAGGAAATGGAAAACCGTCCATTGTAAACAATCTAGCATTGTAAAGTACTTGAATAAAACTATTCAAATGCTTTCTAAGTCCTAAAATACATATTTTAAATATTTTTTTTTAAAAGTATTTGAACGTGTGATATTTTAAATACTTTCACAAAGTATTTAATTTAATATAAGATTCCTTATAAGTTGTTAAAATAGCAGATCAAAAATAATAAAAATATATAGACACAATTTTTTTTATAAGTATTTAAAGTTTAAATTTTGACCAAGTTCATCAAAATCTCGAATGCTTGCAAATTATTTGTAGTTAAAAATATATAAGATGATTAGTTTTTATAGGTAAAGATTCAAAATTTAATACAAGGGTTTTTGCAGTGGCGTTTCTAGTGTTATTTTTTTGGTGAGGCAACCTATGTATCAATCCGCCCCCTCCATAACAAAAATTAGACTTCACAATAAATTTAATTTAAAAACATGAAAATAATTATAATTGTATATATACTAATAATATACTTATTTTGTATAGTAAATAATATAATAAGTAATAGATAAGAAACACCATTTTTTAAATTTGGTAGTCCTGAAAAGGACCTTTTAATTAGGTATGCCTAATCCTAAAAAGAACTTTTTAAGTATGCCTATATAGTTATAAGTAAAACTATTAATTAAATAAAACTAAATTAAACTATTTTGTTTTGTATGTTAAATGTATATTCCTATCTTTTTGACTATCATATATGTTTATAATATCATTTTAAAATGATTCAGTTTTTTTAAGTTGATGAATCAAGGTCTTTTCAATTAATAGTATTGAAAGAGAACTTAAACGAATTTGTGAAATACTATTTCGACAACAGGTTTTAATTCTTTTAAGGTAAGAGAAACTTCTTTCATTTGATAAACTAGTTGATAGTATGGTTAAAATAAGAATAAATAATTTATAAGCTTCAGGTAAAATGTCTTTCAATACATCTTGTTCAATTATTTTAACCATGTCATAAATGTGTAATAGATTTTGACATTTTACATCACTATACAAAACTTCTAATTCAACTTTTAATGTATTTATATTATACAATATATTAGAATAAGTTAATTTCAAAATATTTAAAGCATTTGCAGGAAATTTACAAGAATATTCTTTAAATTTAGTTACATCAGCTTACTATAAAAAAGTAATTTATTTGTATCTTGAAATCTGATATTTAATTGCATTAGAATTTTATGAATTATTTCATAAAATAACATTTTAAAATTTGATTGATTTTTTGTAGCTTTTAGAGGTTTTATAAGAGTAACCGCTTGATTAAATAACTTTAAAAATTCAGGCTCATTTCTTTTTTTTTATTTATAAGATCATATGTTATATTTATTTTTCTCAAGCAAAATTTTACATCAAATGATTTCTTTTGGAGTATGTTAAATAAATTGTCAGTATATATGAATATATTACTAAATATTAGTGCTAAAAAAGCAAATTCAAAAGTTTTTATATTTTTTAAATGACCAATAGTACCACGAATAGATTCAGATGACAAGTTTGGATCTTTGATAATGAAATAAAAAACATTTATAAACCCAGACCACTCATTAAATATTGTATTAAATTTTTGACCGCGAGGACCATCTAGTTTGAACAAATTGAAGAATTCTATTTTCTATAATATTATCTACAACATTAGTATGTGAGGTGGAATTGTGAAAATAAGCAGCAACACTGGTGAGATTAGCAAAAAATATACGACATTTAGCATTTGTACTACAACCATGTTGCAATAACAAATTTAATCTGTGAGCTAGGCAGTGTGTGAATAAAGCATTTGGTGCAACTTACTTAACTCTAGCCTGTAAACCTGTTAAATGCCCAGACATTACACATGCCCCATCATAGCATTGCCCAACTAATTTATTTTCTATATCAAACTCATATAAAACAGAATTAATCAAATTAAATAAACCTTGAGCCGTGCGGTCTTCACTAACATTATGCAAACCCAAGAAACGCTCAACTAATTCATATTTATCTGTTACATATCTAATTATTATTGAACATTGTGTTTTTTGACTAATATCTGTAGTATCATCAATTTGAATAGAATAAAATTTACATTGCCTGATTTAATTTTTTATTTGGTTTATTAAATATTCAGAAATACACGAAATGTAATCATTTCGTATGGATTTGTACAAACCTGAAAATGTGTTTTTTATACTCTTATAATGATTTTGTATTTCTTGAGATTATCTAATAATATGCATATCAAACAACTTTCTAAAATTCCCTTTATTTAATGAATCACTGCTTTCGTCATGATCACGAAATGCCAACTCTTGTTTTCCCAAAAATAAAACCAAATCAATGAAGTGTTCCATAAATAAACGATTCAATCTCAAATTTTCATTATAATTTTTATAAACAAATTACCATGATCATTAACAATATCTAGTATAGTAAAACAATTTTTTTCAAGGTTTTTTAATCCTAAATGATTATGAATATGTTCTTTTGATGTTACATGTATTTGTATACTCCTAGATACATTTTTTAAATCATAATACCCAACAGTATTTCACACAGACTTAATTTGACCTAATAACAAACATGGCCAACAAAACAATTTTTGTATATAATGACTTTCACATAACCAAGAGTGTTGTTGATATAAATGCCCTACAGAATACCTTACTTAGTTTTTTGTCAGGAGCCAAAGCTGACAAAATCGAAACAGGCTTACCTACTTTTAGTAAATCATTTTTACTATTAGACTTCCAACGTCGAAACAGCGTTTCCAACAACATGACTACCGCATCTATTTTTAGTACTCGTAAGCGATTATAATCGTGCCTCACGATGATCACATTGCGCATGCGCATGTCTACTTATATACAGTGACGTGCAATCGCGTACATACGTTTGTGTGTGTAATGGGTCAGGGACAGTTGTCCGAAAAATGATAAGGATCCGGATCCAAAGACGGCGGCATTCAATTTGTTGCCAACATTAAATTTTCAAAAATTATACTATAAAATTATATTTTTATTTGTGTAGTGACACTGTTCAATTAAATAAATATTATTATATTATATATAATTAATACTTATTATATTTTTTTAAATCTATCACTGAGTATTTCTTCTACTATCATAAAAAAGATAATTAATTATTAAAATCCATTTTTGTTATATATGATAACAATATGTATGACAAACTTTTATTGTTAAATACTTAATTGTCAATAGATCGAAATACTGAAATCGTAAACTACAAAATACGCGGGAATTATATAACTTTTATAAATAGGAATATAATAATAATAATTTATATTACAACATTTCAATTACAATTGTTAGTAGTACTTTTTCGATTTTCGATTTTCGATTTTCGGGTCCTTATCATTTTTTGGACAACTGCCAGTCACCGGTATGTAATGTATGTACACAAGTACAACGGCAGAGGCGACATTAGACGGTGCCTACTGTCGTCATCGGAACATTGCCGCCGGCTGAAACACGAGCATTTGTTTACGTAATAATTATTTCACGCGTTTCTTATCGATTTATTACTATTTTTGATAATAAACACGAAATGATATACAATATAATAAAAGATAATTCATATTATGAAACTTGGCAAAGAATTTTTTTTAAAATAAAAATCATAAAAACGTTAAAAATTATTATTATTGTAAATGTTATATTTTATGAGTATTTTTTACTTAAAAAATTTAGGTGAGGCGACGCCTCACTTGCCTCACCCCAAAACTGCCAATGGGTTTTTGTAAGTATATTATAGTGTAACCAAAAAATCAAAAAAATATATTAAAATAATAATTTTTTATAGACATTTTAAGTTCAAATTTGGACGAAATTAGATATTTCAATAAAGAATGAAAATGTTAGTTATTTCGTTGTAATTTAAAAACATTTTTTGTGGGTGCTTAAAACTTTTAAAGTATATTATGATTTTTTATACACTCAATAACATTTTCAAATGCAATATTTTCTCCAAAAATTAATTCAACCTACTCTATTATTAATAGCAAAATGAATTATTTTAATAACAATAATATCATAGAATACACTTAGTTATGTTGGCTGACAGACCGTCTTCGCGCAGAATCTTTTTTCGTATACAATGATTTATATAATTGATTACAAATTCAACACATCCATGAAAGTAACCCACTCGACACCTATTGTACAGCAGAGCGGTACGTACTTACCGACCTTTTTTTACTTTTAAATTGTTAACAAACTTATAACATTTAACTATTAATTTATAACCTTTAAAAATATAAAAATATCAAATAGTTATAACTTAAATAAACAGATTAACACAAATAGGTAGTTAAATAATTTTTAGTAATCAGATTAACTGTTACATTTGTACCCATTCAATAATTTTGTAAAAACTTAAATATTAGAAAAAAATACGGACTAGTTAGAGTATTCAGACTAAAACCATCAAAAACTATACAACTTTTTATATATAAAAATAAATACAGTCAAACATATAATAAAACTTTGTACTCAAATGAAAAATGTAAGTGTATGATTTTATTTACAATATGTTACCAAAAGCAAGTTTTACTTATTTTTTCAAATAGTAAACTTGTTATCATAATTTTGATCAGGAAACATCGATTTATATATACAGGGACCATTTGTTATATTTATTTGATATTTTTGTATTGGTTAATAAACAATTTTTTGCTTGGTTACAATTGTACCCAGTCTCCCCTACACATATATTTAATGTTATATTATATACTAAATTATATCTTTATGTATTTAGCAGGATTTGTTGTTATTTTTTTTCCTAGATTTTCTACTGATGCCCGACGAGTGTTGTTAATTTTACAGTCAATAATATAAAAAAATATTTTATGAATACAAAAACAACTTTTACTTTGGTGTATACTGTAATGATGGACACAATTATACATCATTAAAATAAATACATTTAACGAAACTGATTAAATATAATAGACTATAATCACCACATTAATCACTACATGCCGAGGATTGGGACATGCCGCTATCACTCTTTGATGTCAACCAAAAGCGGCATCTCACAATCATCGTCTATTTAATCCCATAACACACACACAACGGCGCTCAGTCGCTCTCTTCATAAGTACACTGTTAATATACCTTTTTTAAAATATTTTTTGTGTTCTTTTTAATAAAAATAAAACTTAAATTATATCACGACATCGTCAACAAATTTTTGGTATATCATTTCTACCTGCACAATCCTAATTCAAAAAAAAAAACAAATCATCTTCGTTGGAGACTTGGAGATTCAGTGAAAGGTAAAGAACATATTTTATTATCCGAATATATATATCTGACAAGAAAAACTCTCGTACTCACTCCCCGATAATAAACCACATCAAGTTGGTTATTTCATGTAATGAGCTAAAGACGGGAAATTTGATATACTATTCAATTAAACCTTATATAAATATATTGATCATCCCAATTTAAAGCTTTAATATCTTACATTCTTAAGTCATCACATTATATATACCCTTTTACCCCCTATTTATAAACCCCTAACTTTCTATCATATTCCTAACACACTCCACCATATTTTTAACTTTATTTATATCTTATTTTTAACTCAACTCTATTTCCCTTATTTATAACTCATTACAATACTTATCAATAATATAACCAGTCCGGCGTTGTATGGTTTCCGATTACATTATTATATTTTTGTTTTTAATTTTGTAATAAGATCAAGATTTTTTTTTAATAAAAATAAAACAAATTCTTGAATTCCCATAAAAAGTAAATCTTTACTTTAGCCAATGACCAATTTCGACTTTTAAGAAGAAGATGATATTGATGATTTTTTTATATAGCCCTGAATGCCTGAACCAATAGTATAAATTTAGTTAAACTCTAACGTCTAGCAGTATAGAAAATCTAAAAACCGGACCAATGCTTCTCATAATAATATCGTAGAAAGTGGATGGATTTATATTGATGCATTTTATTTTTGTTTACATAGATGCATATTTTATAAGTATTAATATTACACTTGTTATAAAACTAAAACATCATATTATTAAATATTTATTGTTGAGACAATACATTGTGTCTTTTAAATTTAAACTATAATTTAATTATAAATAGGAGATACTTAATTTGTTTTTATAATTATTATATTCTTAAAAACATACGTATTTTTAGAAATCGAGCTTAAAAATTTAGATTCCTTAGGTATTTAACAAATGTATTTTTTTATTTGATACAGCTATTTTTCAGTAAAATTAATAAAATAGTTGAGAGCCTATGTTTCTCCAGTTCATTCTAAATCAATTTTCGCAAATATTTAGCACGCTGCAATTTATAAAAATTTTTTTTTACGGTTATTTGTTCAAACAAATATAATTCTTCAGTGATTACGCATTTACGAGCTGAGCGAGGATCATAGGGCTTGGCACCAACTCTATTGAATAAATATTATAATAAAATAAAAATATAATATATATTTTTTTTTAAAACACGGTGGAGATACGTTTGGTAAAATAAATTACATAGATTTAACTCATAGATTAATCTATTCGATTGTTAAACATTTTTCAAATTAAACAAATTAAGAGTGTTAAAAAAATGTAGTTTCATGACAAAAACTGTTTTCTTGGTGTACGATATTTGATATTAGTCTCACAATTAATTAAAAATGATGGTACTTACTACTTGGTATACTATTATATATTATTGAACCATACGATGTAATCAGTAAACCATTCATGTAACTAAATGTAACGACTTTTATAACAACTCAGTACTCTAATGTAGTATAATTATTTACACAATTCATTTACATAAATGTTTTAATGGATGGTGATTTTTTTTTTAAACTAAGTTAATATATATTGTGCCAATTAAAAAATACTATGAAGAACATTTATTTTACCGAGGGTAAGTATATTTCCTAATTATTTTTTAATTTAGACTGTACGCCTCAAGTATAATAGTATCCTGTTAAAAATCATGAAACTTTTACCGTCACAATAATAGTAGGTATCGAAAACCGATAATTAAAAGAACATATAATTAGTTTAACATAAAAATCGAAATAATTTTTTTCTTAAGTATATAATAATAAAAATATATGTTCAACTATTAACGATAATTTCGAATTTATTACAACATAGAAAATGAAACACATTATAGTATAGGGATGTCTAACCTTTTAGGAAAACTTCGCCACATTAAGTGAGTAGAAGTTGTCGTGAGCCAATTACAGAATATATAATAAAAAGTTGATGAATTTCTAAAATAATATTTATTATTTGTGATTATAATGAAAAAATACACTTATTTATAAATATAAGGTGAAAAAATGTATTAAAAATACTAATGTGAAATTTAAAATTGCTTTTTGTATGAAGGTAATATGAATCAATGGATCGATTGAAGTTGTGGCAATGCTCAAACAACTTTCGAAATACTTTTGAAAATAGTGTACTTATTCTTACTTTTGGTGTTTTTCATTCTTGGAAATATTTATTTGCAAATGTATAGGTAACAGGTAGGCGTTGACGAAAAGCGAGAACATAAATATTGTGTGATCGTGATTCGTGGTAAAAAAATAATATGTTTAGAAATAAAGACTGATTACATTTTTCTTTAAGTTGAATATCAGACTAAATAAATTCGATTTGAAATGTAATTTTCATAACAGTAATATCAACCAATGGTATTTCAAAAACAGCAAAAAGCTCATTATTCGTGCGAAAAGCTTAACAACAATAATAACACATTCATAAAATAAATATAAAAATTATATGTAATATTAAATAATTATAAATAAATTTATAATATGTACTAACTGTCCCGCCTGACGTTGCCCGAACCAAAGATTAAGTTAAGAATAACCTCAAGTAATTTATATGCAACTAAACTAGTTAGGTAGGCAATCCGACTGCGTTGGATCGAGGAAAATATGCGAGAAGCATATTATTAGGTAGTCAATCCACCGTAGGTGGATTGAGGATCCCGTAAAGTATGTAAATGAAATCAGAACATTAGACACATGAAAAACATCGTAACGATGACCTATGCAAAGATTTGTTTTTTTTTATAAATTTATTTGTAAAAATATGTTTATACGGTATTCCTATCAATTAAAATAGTTATAAAATATGTAAACATTGATAACCCTATAAATAAACAGAGATAATACATACATATATATATATATCCCATCAAAAATAACATTTTCAGTTTTCCCAGAATTTTTAGTATATAATATGTACGTAGGATAGGATGTTATATGCCAAAAACTTTTGCGGAAGTGTACTCAATAACATCTAAAAGTTTC
>JACXSJ010002773.1:0-36928 GCA_014851325.1 Pentalonia nigronervosa
TATATATATATAAAAGTATATATTTTGTATAGGCACGTTTAAAGTTACAATATTACGAATTCTGTACAATTATTATTATTATTATTAATTTCCCGTATAATGATTTCATTTAATAATATCACAGTATCATTATGTCGCAACAGCCGTCCAAGAATCGTTTGCTTTTCGAACGTTTATATACGAATTTCGAATATTTGTATCGTACTCTATGTCCTACGTTTATCCACATTTATCCACATAGACACCAGCTATTGAAATAGATACGAACACTGATTTTGACGTACGACAAATACATGACGTTAATATGCGCATAGGTACATTATTAAAGTACAACCATCATAATATAATATATATATATATAATATACTCCATGTGCGCATTAATACTTGATCACAACCTCGACGAGTTTCCTGTGTGACACACGCTTTCAGCGGTTGTCGTAAAATCCATTTAAGACTCCTCTAAACTTTTAATAATTCTGTCAGCACTCAACGGTAGTTGTTCGCATTCACATAAAACGTGCCTACATATTAATATTATTATACATACACTCCGCACTTTCTGCGCACCTATGCGATTAACAAAAACGAAATCTATTTTATCATCCTGTCACGATGTATCGTATATTATTAACTGCATAAATCTGTAGTCCTAGTTGCTAGTTGCTTTCCTAAAATCGACTGACTTTTGATGAAAACGATTCGAGGTTATCGTTGTTATCTACATGCATAACACTGTAGATTTTAATTGTGTTTTTAGAAATAATTATAGCTTATAAAAATAAATATGAAACACATTCATGAATCTAAATACAAAACGTCATTGAACGAAAATATTGTGCAGTAGTAATTTATTAGAAATACATATCAAATTATATAGGTATGTATCGCTATAATAACATTTTTTTTTTTTAAATTTAATTAATAAATTGTATCTTCATATAATCATATGATTCACAATGTGAAAATATTAAATTAAAAAATAACATAGTTTCAACAAAACAACAAATAAAGGTACCTTACATAAAATATCAAATATTTACAACAAAACAAAATACCTAGTACCAACAATAAATATAATATACACTTAGGTAGGTAGGTACATACTATGGACTACGGTACCTACCTACAAAGGAATTTTTTTTAATTATTATTACCTATTGTTGTAATAGTTTTGATGGAATTAATATTAAAAACGTTTTCATTTTCTAAACATTATACAATAATGAATTCATTGAAAAAGGTCTGAAATTAAACATTCGATACTCTCAAAATTTCAATATATATTAATATATCACATAATTTTATATTGACGAGAGATGACAGTCAATAGAATATTATAATAATATCATTGTGCATAATATGTTTTATATTCATCTGTATAATATTGACAAAAGGATGCCGCCTGCAGTCGCAGTGGCAATGGCGTATAATACGTGCCCATAGTACGTTCCCATGCCGGGAAAACGATGGCTTTCTATTATTTGTTTATTTTTTATGTAGTTTTTTGCCTCTCTATTGAAAAAAAAACAACGTTTTGACTAAAAATTGGATTAAATATATTCGCATGGAGGGAAAATAATTTATATAACTTCAAATAAAGGTTATACATTTACACTTTGGTACTTTACAGTAAAATCGTCTTAAACCTGCCACACAGTTTATTGTGATGAGATTGGTTTAGATTAAACAAGTTCTATAGCAATATCAATACTCGAATCGAAAATTTTGACCAGGCAATTCATAATATTCCCAGTCGATACTTCGTGAACAAATTAATTTTCAACTCGTTCTACAGAAAACTATTATTTTTATTACGATTTGAAATAAAATAATTTTATGTAACAAAACAATGTAGTAGAAATGAAATAATTATTGTGTGGCTATTCTTTGAGTTTGTCGCATTTTAATAATTATAATTATTATTATTATTATTATTATTTATTATTTATTTTATTATTATTATTATTATCATTGTACCTACATTATAAAAGTTATAATAGTAGATATGTACTCCTTTACATGATAGTGTATTAATATACATCCTATATTTATATTCGCTGCTAGTCTTTTTTTTTAAATTGTATTTTTTATCAGTTAACACATTCGTTATTAAATACATTTGCAAATATTAATTCACTAATATTTGATTAAATATTATAAAAATACAAAATCTTATTAAATTATTGCAAGTATCTAAAAATAAAATTTAATATGAACATATAAATATTTTATGTATACTTTTAACATTTAAAACTTTATTAAAAACGCTTAAAATCTGTAGAAAGAAAAAATTATTTATTTTTAAAAAATTTCAGCGTAAAAAAAATAAACCTATGTAATTTAATTAAATTGCAAGAGTATTAAAACCGTTAAGACGATATTTTTTTATAAAATATGTAAAATTAGTGCTACATTCTTTCAAGAGTATTTTAAAAAAATAAAAATAGATAAATATATTTTTTAAATATAATTTCAAACAAAATTACAGCGAAATAATTTACTATCATATTGAATCCGTCATATTTGTGTCAAGCAGCGTACAGAATTTCGTTATCAATTTCTCAAATAAATATATTATATCAACAATCCGACGTGAAATAAAAAACTGTCTTCTTCAATTTGTATTAATAGGTATGTGTGTTATTTTGTCTAAAACTAACAGAGAATGAAATTTCTGGGAACTACGTTCATAAAGCTTTGTGCGGTTTTCCTATCCATGAAGTACCCTCGTAAGGGTTTCGTAAATTTCACACACGTCACGTTAGTCTTTCCTGACAATTGGTTTAAGTGTATAGCATTGAAAATAATATTAATACTTATGATGAAACAAAAAAATACCGTTTTGTACATGTATTCTTATTATCATTAATATTATACAAATCGTTTGTAATAACGCATGTTTGTTTTTGAAATTAAATTCGCGTTGATTGTAATATAATATAAAGATCGAGGGACCGTCAGGAGTATGTGTATCAAGACAGTTTCTTTTTACAAACCCGTATTAATAATTAAATAAACGTCGTCTTTTCAAAAGTATTTATAAATATTTAAGTTTATTATTCGCTACGCAGCAAATGCCTGCAGATATTTTATAGAAATATTAATCGTAAAAAACATAAATTCTTTATTGTTTTACTTTTTAATATCTTTATATAATATTATATTTTATCTATATTATATAGATATTATTTTCCATGTTTTGCGATAAATTTTTAATCAATATTTCATACATAAACACCGCCTATGTGGCGACGCACTTATCGTATAATCTATGTACATTATACCTAAACAGACAAATTATTTAAAATTAAAAAATAATATTTCTTCATTTGACGAGAAGATGGAACACGTTATAATATTATGTAAGTAAAAATCCAACCAAAAAATCTAACTTTATATATATATTTAACATTATATACCTACTTATAATAAAACTTATAAACCCTTTTAAATTGGCTTATATAAGCTATTCGCAGTCAAATGTTATTATATACAGTCCATAAAAATGTGATCAAAACTTAATTCACTCGCCACTTGATTATGTATTCGGTTGAAAATGTTTTTGTTTCCGTCCGTCCCATACCCAGCTATAGTATAATATGTAATGTATATAATATGCCTACTTAGGTACACAATACAAGCACAATATATATTTTTTTATTCATAATATAGCATACTTTGGCCGCTCGAGAAGGGAACATTTTCAAACAACCACGGCTAATAGGTGACGATAAAATTTCATATAGCAAGTATTTCCACGATGAAAAGTTCGTAGGTAGTAGAACATCAATTTCTGAACCATTTTTACAATATTGTGACTAGAATTTGTAATTCAAAATTTTCCAATTCCTGTAGGCATGCGTCTGCAGACATTAAAAATATTAAATAATGATTTTTGCCATCGCACATACAAATATATTGAGTGCCGCATTTTTAGTTTAATGACTAATGCAGCAAAACCATCGTCATACACGAAATAAACGGTGCCCCAGAAAAAAAATATCAGCTGGTTTAAAGAACAGTTGAATAAAGTTTAATACACATTATGCTCATTTAAAATTGTTTTTCAAAAATGTGACTTAAGACACTATTACTGTTCTGAAAGCGTAAAAAATTGATTTTTCTGTATTTTAATTAGCATATTTTTTTTTTTTTTGAAAAAAATTATCATATAATATATGTGCGAGTAAAAAAAAACCCTGTAGACGGCAAGTCAGTAAGTAGCTAATAAAATGTATAAGTACGATGGCAAATATTTTATTGTTCTGTAATATTCAGCGCAAAATAACATACTAATTATAAAAAAAATCAAGCGAATAGTAGGGAAATAAAGATTTTACTTAGTATTAAGAATATTAAACATCATTGTTTGTATTATTGTAAATAATATTATACAATCGTAGATTCTATAAACCTCGTTGAATGCGTGGGCAATCTCCACTGGTCCTCGCCTGCAAGCACTCCTGGACGAAATAATACGTCCAATAACAATAATAATTTATCAAAATATTCGAAACCGTCGTTAATGTGCGACGCTTTTTCGACAAACTTTTGAACGCGGTCAACGATGTTTTGATGATTTCATCTATTTATCCCGAAATAATAGAACTCGTTTTTTTTTTTATTATTCAGAACGTTTGCAGTGTGCGATACTATATAGCTATACCAATTTATTGCGCAAAGCACATTTATTCGAATACAATATACATAGACAGTCATTGTAAAAACATAATACAAACAACGACGGCGACGACGATGACGACGAAAGCCAAATGACTGTTGTACAGTCGTTCCCTGCGGTGTACACGTATTGTTAACGGGTTAGAGAAATATATATTATCATTTCGCGTCGTCGTTGGGGTGCATCAGAATGTATAATGAACTATTCACGGAAGTTGACGCGCAAAACCGCGTATTAACATCATCGCTGTTTACTGCTGCACAGAGCCTACCTATGTGATATTATTATTATTATTATTGATGTTCATCGCCTATATACGCTAGAACACTGTGTTCGGATGCGAAATAATTTCCCCGCCTAGCTAAACACGCGTTTTGTGCGCACGTGGTCTCCCGCGCCGAGTTCGGTATATTTTAATTTCGTTTTCCCTGTCAAACATCAACCGTGTACCACGGATACACCTAAACATAATGTGCATATCTCACACGCACTCACACGCCGAAACGTTGAATCAAGTAAAGCCGAAGTTTACAAACACGCACAAACGCATTCGTATAAATTATTAAACATGCATCATATCGAGTGTACTAGCACAAGAGTGTTTGTGTAGGGTTGACAGTATATTGAAATCGGGTACCGGAATAATTGTTGTATAGGTATTAGAATCAGCACTGCAGCGTGGAATGGTATACCGTAATACCGGCTCATATGCCGGAGAATCGTAATATTGGAATACCGAAAACCTCGATATAATATAGGGTTCCCGGTTGTACGAGCAAATCCGTTAGTCCTAATTTG
Organism: Pentalonia nigronervosa; assembly: GCA_014851325.1. Classification (NCBI taxonomy): domain Eukaryota; kingdom Metazoa; phylum Arthropoda; class Insecta; order Hemiptera; family Aphididae; genus Pentalonia; species Pentalonia nigronervosa. Next base: position 5,482 of record JACXSJ010002773.1, read on the forward strand.
ACTAGTGTGTACTACTATTACAATTTACAGATGTACTGGTGGACTAATCTTTTTTTTACCAGAGGGCCTAAAATTATGAAACTAAATATACGGAATCGGAATAAGAATATTGTAGTACTATTGATGCAATTGCCACATAAATACGGGGCAACAAAATAATAGTTTGCCGGCATTTTTGTATGCACTAATCCTTGAACCACGTGGTCGTCTTTAACTGAAAAATTACATTTTTTTTTTTTTTTAACAAGACAATATTGGTTTATATTTGAAAAACAAAACAAAATAAATAATGTACATAAAAATAGATTTATCATGCGAGTAGTCATATTTTAAACCATAAACTAGCGTAATTTATTTGAAACTAATGACCCAAGAAGCTCAATATCAAATGAAATAAAAATAACTAATTTATGGCGGTCCGCTTTTGTTTTAATTATACAATATAATACATAATATACATAATGCTAATAAGAATTATAACACATGATGCCATATTCTTCAGTATTATATAATTAATAATTATTGTATGCACACTGTTTACGAGCAGTATAGGCTGTCACGTCTGGTAAATACACATTCTGTTATATTATACTGCAGTGCATACGTTACAATCAAAGTGTCGATAGTGAGGAGGGTACTAATATGTTATACGTAGTCAAACATTTTAGCACAGCTCACGCCGAATTCACAATGAATTCAGGACGAATGACCTGTACTTCGTTTAATTCGACCGCTGTCGTTATGCAGTGGTACCACCGCGATATCAGGACAACTTGAACTTTCCGTCGTATTTTTCCAGCATCTTCCAACCAAACACTTAAACTCCCGCGGTTCACTCCCAGAAAATCCAATTAGAAATCGCATATACGTACAGTTGGCCAGTATAAAGGCTACTCGCTATTAAATTATCTACTAGGTACATATTATCAATATTTTACGTAAGACTGAGCAGCGCAAGCGTTCGCAGCACAAAAGAGCGCCGCCAGTCCTAGCTGGACAACGACCATGAACTTTTTTACTCGATAATAAAATATGTGCAATATCAACATTTCCAGTTAAAAACAAATATGTGTTACTATAAATCATAATCCATACAACAAAACCGCTACGATGTAGAAGGTTTGGTCAAAACTGGTTGATTAAAACCGACGACCTCGAGTGAACAAACCTACGAAAACTCTGCAGCGGTGACCGCACAGGGTTCGACCCTGGGTCACAACGGCTTGTGTCATGATTATATTTTCGAACAAACGGAGGAAAAATAAATACGCTTTTACATCGGTGTTTCTTTTACTTTAAAATATCGTCGGGTGTGAAACCTCTTTGGATAAGGGTTGGAGTGTATATATATATATATATATATATATGGAAACGGGTCAAAGGTAAAATCGAAATAGTCGGAATAAACGGCACGTAACGTTACAATAACCGACCGCCCTATACTTATATATATAATATTATATGAAATATATATGGTATGTAATATATCAGTATATATACATATCATAACATATGCGTATTATAATAGATATACACACCGTAGTCGTACTTGATGCAGTCAGTGTGGCGGAAGGAGAGGGGGGATTGAGATTTCAAAAAGCACCTTCTAAGTACCCGCATTATACCTACATATAATATCATATTATACGCGTACAAAATATTTGCGACCGTCGCATAGCCCTTTAATCGCTCGCGTATCCTCTCGAAATATAATACAATTATTATATAATTGGGTATGATAATTAATATACTATTATTATTATACTATTTATATAGAACACGCAATAATAACAATATATGTTATTATATTATTACTATGTGTAGGTAGGTACGCGAAGCTGTAAAGCGCGCGTGTTGCGGACACGCTAAATATACCGAATAGTAATAATAATAATAATAATAATAATAATATTATAATATACGCACGTGAAAGAACAGTACACCATATACTCGCAAATGCACTTAAATATTTACATGACAATGAGTCTGAAACGGTTGTACACAAATGGAATCCACGGCGTGATTGTATACGTATATTATGTACTGCAGTCTGCAGGGTCATTTGAATTTATAGCATGACAAAAACGGTGCGAGAGATTACGCCTTAAAGTCCTTACGCGATCCTCCCGCAAACCACCGCAAATTTCGTCACGGAAAATTTTTAAAGACTCCGTGTAATATATAAATTCGTTTCAATTCGGAGATTTGTATAACGCCAAAGGTTTTTAATTTTAAAAGGATCGCAATTCGCAACAAAAAAAAAAGTCACAACAATTATTACTCATACTTATATCAATGGGCGGAGTGTATGTATAAACGAAATAGATACAAAATGTTTTTTCATTTGAATTTCAACTTGAAAGGTGATGAAAATTAAGTTTTGTTAAAAATTTTAACCCTGCATACGATAATATAATAGTTATTTATTCAAATAAAATAGTTATGCAATTAAAAATTAAATGTCTAAGTGATAGAATAAACACAACACGAAGTACTAGGGTGGAATATTGTTTAATACTAATCTTTGCTCTTCTCTAAAAACCAGTAGGCACAGCAACGCCACCGCTGAGTACGCTTATAAACATAATATTATTGTGATGCAAAACTATAATATTATAATAATATTATGCGTCGACAGATAAAATGTTTCTGATAACATAATTCGAGCAACGCTCAAAGTAACTCCATAGTAATACGTATGAAACGTATTGGATTATAATTTATAGTAAATATTAATAATAACCACCATTACCACCAATAACGTCCACGTTCGACAACCCGCGACCGCTTAGATATAGACGGTCGCAAAGTATGAATGTATAATTATTTATTGTCAAACGTTATCGCGCCGAAATAACAACTCAACAACCATTTGGATACCTACATTATAATATTATTAACCGGTATGTTAATTATTTAACGGTGCGATATAATACGATTGCTGCAGCGGTACTCGAAACGTAAGGTAATATGCATTCACATTTTACACGCTATAAAAATATTAAATGAGAAATTTGTGCATTGACGTAAATTGAAAGGCTTTGCGGAGCTCAGCTAAAAATTGACAGATATAAATGAAAATGATGGAAATTAAGGTTAGATTAAGTCTTTCTTTATCGACATATTTTTTAATTATAACAAAGTAACTATAGTATACTACTGCAATCGTTCGATAAAAATTGTCATTTTTTATTTAAAAATCCAATTTTGACAAATATTTTGTGATTCAAAACAAAACATAAATATCTGAATACTACCCCGGCTATCACAGGACGTATTCTTTTTGAGTGAAACTGATAACTCTTACGACGACGAATAATAATTGTATGCAAAATATAACTCATATATTATTTAATTTAATACATTTTACTGCTACTAATCTTTTTTCAAATTGTCAATACAATATTTAATATTATATATTATATAAATATATGTACTGAAGTCTAAAACAATCAAACTCGTAATAACATTATGTTGTAAGCCTCCTGGTCCCCTCATCAAAATAATTGTACCAGACTTTTAGCTATAGGTTTATAGACTGTTATTAACAAAGATGAAATGCTGTAAGAGATTGCTAATATAAAATTATAAAACGCATTTATTTACGGCTCTTCGATATTTGTTTGTATGATATTTTCCGCTGAATTGGAGATCAAAAGGTTTTTCGAGAAAAAGAGAAACGTCAATAATTTTATTTTAATTTATAATTTATATTGCCATGTCCTGCGATGCAAACATTGAACAGTCATCTTAAAAGGACGCCGCGCATTCACTTTTTAGTGGGTTCGAAATTATTGATATGGGCAATTTAAATTACATTGATAGTTGTTGTCAAATAATTTCAAGTAATTCAAATTGAATACATCAATAACGGTAACACTCGCCACACCTACAACTATACTGTATACTGTAGAACGTCGATTTTTTTTTAATTGTCCGTACGGTTTCAATTACAATGTTCATTGTATTATTAGAAGTAAAACATGATTTCGCGTTATTTTTTTTAAATTTTAAAGTCGCACGTGACTTGTATTATATAGTATGTATATATAACCGTAAATAAAGTTTTACTATAACATATACTATATTATACTCGTTTGAAAAGAAATAAAATAATTTATGATTTATGATTTTGGCGCGTTATTTTATACTATATACTCGTATTAACCGTATTTCTCATATAACTGGGCTGGAGGTCCAGGTCACCCGGCAGACCGCAACTCATTTTGGCAAAGAGACAAATTTTTTGCTCCCTATTATATTATTGACAACGCTTTATAAGTCCACACGCAAAAATACTACGTATTATACTACACGCGCCGACGAATGTCGAGCCTTTTTCATTTCCATTTAAACAGTGTATCACTCCTTCCCCTTCCACCATTTTATCTTTTAGTCGGATAACAGTTATTTTTTAAAATTTTGATTTTAATAATTTTTAGGATGATGGTTATAATAATCATAATTTTATACACTTAGATTTGCGTATGGTGTCCACTGTACAGCGATACAAACTTATTTTTTTCCGAAGAAAACCTTTCTTTGGGAACGCAAACATTTATTTGAAATCAGTTTTTGATTTTTTTTTTTTTCTAATCTCGATGTATCTTAATCCAAACTCAAACGAATACAATTTTGCGTTACTAAACTTTCTGTATTAACAAATAATGGCCCATACTAATATGTAGTTTAGACATATATTAGTGTCATCATAGTTGTATGAACTTCTATAATTATACACCTAAGTGCAACACACAATAGATGAATAGAACATGTAATATTTAGTGAAGTACCAACCTACTAATAACTATTACTAACAAACTAAAAACCGATAATAAACCTATGTTAGACCACCAATACGTTATTATTCTTAGAACATAAAACTTGAAAATTTAGAAACAATGTTTATTCCGATTTTGATTAAATTAATCACGGTTTTCAAAAAAATTGTCTGTTTAGTCATTTTCAATAACATATTTGGTCCTCATTTGAATGAGTTAAGTTTATATAAGTATAAAATATAATATTATGATATTTGGATATATTTAAAAGTTAAAAGATCCGAAAATAAGGATTAGAACGAATACACAATTAAATCATAAAATATATGGATTATCGCATATGCGTGTTGAATCATCTTATGTATTATTATTGTTATTATTATTATTGTAATTCATATGTTATATACTAATATCATTTACGGACGAAAACTTAAAACTATAATAGGTATTATGCGAATATAAAAAGCCTATCAACGTCACATCGTAAAACGTTTATCGCAGAAAAAAAATGTTTAAAAAAATACAATATATACCTACCACCACTTACCTTTTATAACGACTAAGTTAAAAACTGTACCACAACTACAACAGAGTACAACGCTTATTATATTGTAAATATATCGTAAAAATAAAAAAGAGCATATTATCGATAAAATCTTAATGGAAGTTCAGCTTATTATAATTTAATATTCGACGAAACGCACTTACGCAACAATTATATTATACGGTACGAAATTGTAGGACGAGCCATCGCGTACGTTACCTTTGTAGGTTTTTAATATTCATGTACCGTAGGTTAGGTATCTGACTGATAATATGTTGTAGGTGTAATAATAATAATATAGGTACATGATACTTACGTCGGTTCGTTTATTTTTATTTGTTTTTCGCGTAACCTGCCAAGCTACCACCCGTTCGCGGGAAACAATTTCGTTTTTTTGGACTATTGTTGTTGTTGTTGTTCGCTCTTTAAACGTCATCATTATTTTGTTCGGCGAAAATTACAAAATAATTTGATAACGCAATATGGTTTGTTTATGACGACCCTTTGCTCGCGGAAAAAAACGGTTTGCCCTGCACTTCCGTCCGCGTAAGATTAAAGTTAGATCGCAAAACATTGTGTAATTATTTCTTTAATTCAAACTTTAGTTATCATAATACATTAGTTCTTACGAAATTAAAATGATACAGTAGTGAAGCGTGCAGCACATTTCGATTGTTTACAAGTACAAGTAGGTACCTATACTTTGAGTAGCATCATATTATTGTTGTATAAGTGAGATTTTCATCATGTTATTTTATTTCAAATAAGTAGTATTTACCACCTAGACGTGAGTTTTTTTTCAAAAACATTAATTTAAATCTAAACACGGACAATATTTTTACATATTTTTTTTTTTATTTTAACAGTCGTCGTTACAGTAACATAATATTATTATTTATATATGTTTTCTAATTCAATAAATTACCCGGTTAGTGGTTAATCCTTGCCTCATTCGAATACTATAAGTTCCCTTTACAAAATTTGAATAATATAACGTATATTGTGTATTTTATTTGATGCTAAAAAATTAAAACCAAACCCATAACTATATAAGCCTATAATACGAATGATCACAAAATCTACAATATTTTATCACAATTGCGGTGTTTGTTTATTTTTCCATAAATATTATTGTAGGTAGTTCAGTATGAATTTATTTTTACAAAATACGCGTACACACTGTTTAATAATTGCCATCCATCGTTATATTATACATACATATTTTTTCCTGGTGGTTAATTTAAATAAATAAATTAAAATATTATTTTATCTACTATGCAAAAAAAAAAAAAAATATCAATATTTGTGTAACATACTATCCACTACATACTCTCCCTGAGTTCTCCTAAAATACATCCAACTGTATAAATGGGATCTGTGACAATTTATTTTTTTTTTTAATATTAAACAGCGTATGACAAACTCGTGCTTTGGTTCTAAAAATTTTAATTTCGCAACATCATTTTCATCACGTATACGAATTTTACCAAGTTATACAATGTTCTTATAAAAATAAATTAAATTAATATTGGATTTGCCGTAATAACGTTATAACGATATCACGATTAATATTGATATTGAATCTATTCAATTTCGTAAACTCAGTATAACAATATTAAATTCAAAACGTAATTTTTTCTGCTACTCATGTATAACTAGACACGTTTTTATTAAGCTTTATAGTAATCGGTCTTAGATAATTGATATGAGTTATAATAATGACATTTTTCTGAAAAGTCAAAGAATTTATATATAAATTGTACATTAAATCGAGGCACTTAACGTGCACCCATACTATGTCAGTCTATTTTAAGTTTCTTGACTAATAGATCGAACTCAATAAATAAAACATCAGAATAAAAATACTATGTATCCACAAGAATGCGAATTCGTTTAATATGAAAATAGATTCCATCTACTTCAATTAATATAAGAATAAATAGGTAAATCGTTAAACTAAACAAAATTTATTTATTACAATAAAAAAAAATTTTTTTGTTTACTTACTAGAACTAATGATTTCATACTAAGCCGGTTATAATTATTACTCAGCATGTTCAATTAAAAATTATTAATAAAATGTAAAATGTATACACTAACGGTTACAGTAAGGTATACGTAGGTTACAGGAACACACTATAAAACTCAATGTCAAGTAATTCCATTGGTCGATATTGTTTGCACAAATAATCGAGGTAGTGAGAATTTTGATACGAAACCTTAAAATAAATTGCTGTCCCAAACAATTTCATACAATCGATTTCCAACTTTTTCTTACTAAGCCCTTGATTTAACAATAATTCTATTCAAACGCGTTACAACAAAAATATATTTTATTCAGTGTCATACCATCGTATACTCTTTATATATATATATATATATATTTACTAGTATATATAATCGATGAGGAAATGAGTGTCTTAGGTAAAAAAAATCTTTTTTAATATAATGTTTTCATCATTATATGACTTATCATTTCTATTTATAATGTTGTGCTTCAACTGCGAAATAATAAACTGCTTATGAAAAACTAATACAATATAAATAATAAATTATTTTTCGAGGATATACATGTACCTATATATTATAACAATAATACGATGTTATGAACAAAAAGTTATTTCTAGTATTAAATTATATTATGTTAATAAAAGCAATCTTAATAATAAGTACATATTAGAATCAAGATTTTATTATTATAGGTATATATGTATTACTTTTCTGATGAAATGTATATCCAGCAATAGCCGTCTTCTGTTCATTTTAAAGATCATAATATATAATATTTACACATTATAAAAGTTTATATAATATCAACAATATAAAACCGGCTTCCAGACTAACTAATACACATCTGGAAACATTTTAAAATTAAATAATTCCATACCATAAACAGTGGCGAGTCGACGGCGTACGGTTTATAAAATAGATAACATATTAGAATCCGGGAACATTTCATATACGCTCAGACAATATACAATAATAAGATAAACCGATGTAACATTGTCCAAAAGATACGGCGTTAAATTTTTATTAAAAAAATAGGTCGTCGAATAAAATTGTAGATTAAAAATAACACCCAAAGACGTTTTAACATAAATAAACATTAGCATTTAGCACTTAATGGTGCGATTGGTTTAAGCGACTTAGTGAAATCTCACTCGCGATAATTTTAAAACGAAACGTAAATAAAAACGTTTGAAACGTATATTATACCATATAATAGTCGTCAGAAAGACGTTAATCTCGCAAAACGATCAAAGATAGTATACATATATTAAACAACGACTACTGTTTAATAAATGTCGAACCAATAACGTGGTCGGTGGTAATTTTATTTATTTATTTATTTATTTATTTGAATCATCATCAATTACGGAATAGGTACACATTATACAATATTCAATGAAAAATAAAATTTCAAAACAAAACAAAAACAAAATAGTAGGTACATTGATGAAGCTATACCAAAAAGCAAGCTTGTAAAAGGAAGCAGCGAGTTAAAAAAATAGTTATACAATATTAATTTAACGTAATCATGTACATTTTTCAGAGATACTCCATACAGGAAGACGTTTAGGTGGAAAAGCCCATCCGCATAATTTATATATATACTTATATGTATATATATATATGTATGTATGTATTCACAATTACAGAAACATATTTAGTAAATATAGGTAGGTACTATTTACGAACGTGTTACCGGAAACTTGGTTAAATCTAATATAAAATGTATTACCAATGTTAATAATCAATCGCTTCCCCCCTCCCAAAAAAAAAAAAAATTAAGATTGGATGATTACTAGTTACATAATATGTTTACAACAGGTTTTTTCCTGTCTCACTTCTTTCTCAACAGTTACAAAATAAATCTAAACATGACCCGATTTTAATAACGATTAGTGATTATTTTCCATTTACAGTGGTGCTGAAACATTTTTAGTTTCTTTACAGCCCTTAGAAAAAAAATGCATAAAAGCAATACGCACCTTTTAAAACTGTAATTTGGTTGATCACTGTAAATCTAAAATAGTAAAATTCGGCCTCATATTATATATCAATGGAACTTTTTTTGAAGTTATAAATATATAACGATGGATTTGAATTTTTAGTTGTAACTATCACTGTGATCGATGGCCGTATAGATACTTATCAAATATTACTTGCTTGCATATTATACATATTTTATTATAGTTACCCACAAAATAAACTTTATCAATCTTACAAACAAGTGTTATTCTGTTTCACAACTGACAAAAAAAGATGAAATATTCAAATTTTAAAGCTTGTTATTCTTTAAATATTTATTTATTCATTGTTTTACATAATAAAAAAAAAATGAATAAAAACAATATTTTCTAAAACCATCACAATCATATTTTTACTGTGAATTATATAAAAACATTTGGTTGCTTACATTTAAACTTTAAAAAATCTTACGACCATATTTATTTGTTAGGTACACAAAAATATAATATAACTGAAAATCAATTTAAGATAATATAGAAATTAAGTGTACAGTAATCTATATAAAGCTTTATTTCCAAGACCATAATTTTAATATTATTAAATAAATAGTAACTAGAAAAGTGGATATAGGAGAGGTAATACCGTAATTCTATATACACTTACACAATGCAATATAATAATTTCGACATGATATATAACATTAAATATTGTATCTACTTAGGTCACATACTTAAATCGACCACGGGACGTATGTCTATATAATATTATACCAAAATGAAAATGTTTCGGTAGCCCGCCGATAGGTCATACACGTATTGGCACAATGCCGAGATTTTATATTTTGTTTTAACAATGAAAAAAAAATTGTTTTTAAAAATAATATAATAGGTTTTTTTGGAAGAATATATTATATATGCTGTTCGCCCTCTATAAACCAAATATTATATTACAATATGAAAAAATAAAATTATCCAAACGTAATCTAACTTCTAAATCCGTTCAACCATAATAGTACCTATATAATAATTATAATAACAATACAAAATAATGCGTTGTATATGGACGTAAAGCTGTTTGATGAAGATATTTATCTATTTATCTATAAATCGTTTCGACTCTGTCAGTGTTGTGGGTAGCATACTTTATTATTACTTTCAATAATAAAAATATATTATTACGAACGGCAGTTTGTTTTTTTTTTTGCCATGATTATATATACTTGCCTTTTTTCAGCTATAGGTTCCTACATTAAGAAGACTACATAGACACTGCAGGCGTTAAAATAATTCAAATTGCCATTTGCCTGTAACGCAAATATTATTTACCTTCATTGTATTAATAGTTCGTATATTGTTTCAGACGTATTATACGTCATAATAAATAATATACAGAGCGGTTGATAGCTAATAGTATATTATTGTAATATGATAACACCGCGACAGTGTTCTCCTGCAGCACCAGTCTCACGCGGGAAAATTGGAAAACAAGGCGGTTCGCTCTGTACATACACCACCACCGATACGTTTAAGGCCAGTGGCAGCTGCAGCACCGTGCAAAGGTCGTATAACGACGACACACATATATATATATATATATATATATATATATTATACCTACATCTTTAAACTGCACACATACGCACTTCGTTGCATTTGTGTATACTGTTGCACCATAAATCTCGAAAGCCCAAACACCGAGTACACACAAATCGTATTATCGGCGATCTTGTGAAATAAAGGTATACATGGGCACGAGGAATCCAATAGGCGAAAACCGCGGACAAACCGCCGCCGGTCTGTCGGTTGGTTGAACGGCGTGCGCAATATTTTAGGTAGGTACCGGGTCGGTTTTAGCGGTCGCCGCGGTGGCGAGGCGGCGGTCTGCCGAGAAGAGCATAACAAATATTTCCCACGCGATCCAAACCAACTCGTCCGAAAATACAGGAATGCAAACACACATATACACAAATGCTACCTACGAATATTTCTCGTGAGTGCTGCTATACACGTCATTTATGGATGTCCGTAATGTTGTCCGAGTGGCGGGGGAGGGGGGCTCCCGACCTTGTCCAATCGATTCGAAAAGATAATGATTTGCAAATTCTAAAAACAAATTATTATTTCGCAATATTTGCAAAATATTGGCAATTTTTTTAAAGTTATAAGACTTAATCAGAACGCCGACTCCGCGTGGACATCGGTTATAGAGCAAACAAAAATTCGTGTGTTGGGATGATAAAATTTGAACCAACAGAAATAAAATAATTATATGTTTAAAAAGGCAGTACGGATCTATACCGAATTAATCGATTACGAATTATAGCACACATGCCTTCCTACACTAAGTTATCTTAATATAGTTTGACATGAAAGCACCTCAACATTATTACCTACGTGAACCATGCAGTGAAATTACAATCACTCACATATTGTTTCTGAAATTCCACAAATATATTAAATTATGATATTATACAAGAAGCAAATACCTGTACGTCTCGAAACAGAAGGACGGGCACTGCTGATGGGGGGGGGAGGGGGGATGACCGAATTTCCTATCAAACATAAATACGTACCTATAGACACTCGTGTGAGTCAAGTTTCTCAAATACTCAAATCTGTGTACGAGTTGATTTTAAAAAATAAACACTCTTCACGTATACTTTCGTCGTGAATGACCATCGCAGCCTATAGGTTCTTATGATGTATATTTCGATATAAACGCGATAAACAATATTTTATATTAATAATAAATGAGAATGATAGACGATCGCGAGATTACTGTGCAAAGCGGTGGCGGGGAGTGTAAGTGCATAATATCTTTTTTCCGGGTGCGTTTATTTCCTATATACGCGTTTTCTTAGACATTTTTGCACATGGCTCAAACAATGCGGTCTGCGTGCGTGTGTAATCGTACCGATGCAAATGATATCGTAAGTCTCTGAAATCATTAATAGGTATTACGATTCGTAGCAATGCGACCGTTCTGTACCTATATATGTTTATTTAAAATATTTATAACGCAGATTTTGGAACGACCGCGCGTGTGTGGCAACATTTCCTTTTCGCTTTGGGTTTCTGACGCAAATGTGTGATGATCGTCTGAATATACGCGCGCGCGCGTTTGTATTCGAGCAACGTGTTAAAAATGAAAAACCGAAAAAAAATGTGAAATCATTATTTATTTATAAATATATAGGTACTCAGCCATAATAGTCGTCTCTCGGCCGGGCCCTCTCTGCTGCAGCAATCTGCGTTTATGCGAGGCGCGTACCTATCGTACGATCGTATGCAAAAACGTCGCGGAGACTGCGTGGACCGTTAAAAAACCATAATACTAGGTACCTACTATATATTATATATTAATAAGACTACTCTTGAGCGGCGTATAATAATAATAATAATAATAATATTGTATATACGATATGACGCGTATTGTTTAGCAGAGTGCGGTGACGGCGACGCTGTCCTTAGAATTTTACGACCTTATTAATATACGCCGTATAATATAAAATCGCATAAGGTTATTACGCTCGTACGATGCGGAAAAGCAGTAATGGTGGATACCGGCAGCTCTAAAGCTCACCGTGCAACCTATATTATAATAAGTGACCGGACAGGCGGGTAGTTGTGTGCGATGCATTTCGTGTCTTTAATTCTAAAACGGCTATTGGATAGAAAATAGAAAGCCTATTATATTTACTCCCTTCGCGGAAGATAAATCTTGACCCGTTTCTTATGCGAATTTTCTTCTCTTCTTCCCCTTAGACATATTATATTCTCGCGTATTGTCATTATCGTGCCCATATTATGTCGGCACTGTGCAGTGTGCGCCGCGTACTGTATATTATATTTCTGGCTGCCCTCGTGATTGTCGACATCGCACGCGAAATAAAAAATATAAATAAAAGCGCAAATATAAAATATTCGTCGGGCGTATTTCTCCTAATGACACACACGCGCACACACTTATCCCCGGCCAGACCACACTGTGCCCTCAGACCCGTTGGTCATTTACCACCCCGCAGCAGCGGTTGCGCGCCGTTCGACGACCGTCGTAATAATGTTTCCTGGGAAATCTGCCGCCAACCAGCTCTGAAATAATATTATGTGCCGTCGACCGAATGCTCAAGTCGTACATGTTTTTATGTGCCTACCTATATATATGTATACCTACCAATAATGCCTATATTTGTATACTTTATACATGTGCATTTATTATAATAATATTATCATAACAATATTATGTTATATGCAACGGGGTCATATTGCAGTCGATCGAAAATCTCCGCGGGGTGAGATAAAACGGACGTGACAGAGTTGACCGACAAGGAAGGTATTGCCACGATCTGCGTCGGTAAGTTTGATGTAGTAAACATTTCAAATATTATAATATAAAGTAGAACAATTATTTATCGTCATTATTACTACTAAGAGGACCTATAGTATAGGTAGGGGCATTACTAACCATGCTGTTTAAATATTACTAGGTACAGGCGCGTGGCAAGGATTTTTTTAAAAAGGTGTTTTAAATTTAAATATATCTATTGTGAGGAGTTCACAGTTTCACACACTATCCATTATATTCGTCAATCTAATAACGGTATGAAATAGAAACATGAAAATATATGCTTATACATATTTGAGACGCTGAGTAAATATATTTTTTGCGTGAATACGGCCGATGGTGGGCGTTAAAACACCAAAACATCTCACTGAATACTGACTTGGATAGATTAGGTATATATTAAAATTAGACATTGTCGTACCGTAACCGTACCGTTGCCGTTTACCGGTAAAGGGGCATGTTGGTCAAATGGTAAATGATCGAAATATTAATTTTGTTCAAAAATGTTATGTTTAAATAGTGTTAAAACATATTGTAGATACGTTAAATACAAGTATTATATTGATGGATAATAACCATTTATGGATATTGAATTTCAAGTCTAATAGATAATTAAAAGGTGGAAATAATGTTGAACAAGATTGTATGCTATAAAAGAATTCAAATAAGTTCAGAGCCAAAAACATGCAAGACAATGAACGTATAAAAAAAAAATCTTGTTAATTTCCAAATATAATAATATTAGATGACTCTGAGTATGATATAATGTTAGTGTTTCTAATGTATTTACAATAAATTTCACTTTAAAATTTTTTAATAATTATTATTTATTATGAATGTAAGAAAAATGCACCGATAATAATATTAGGTAATAGTTTTTGGTACTATACTCGCATAATGATTTCAAAATATAATTATAATAAAAGTATAAATTAATGAATTTAATAACTAACTTATTGTTATTTGTTCACAAAGTTTTTGAAAAATTACATTTTTAATACTTTAAATTAATTGAATATTCAATCACTGTACCTTTCATATAATAATTGTACTGGAACTATAACTATAAGAGTAATTGAAGTACCTACGAGAGTATGAAGAATAATATTTTAATCTCTGAGAAAATCAAAAAAAATGTTTTAAAATTTATCATAAGTACTTTTTATTTCTTTGGCAAGGATTACCTAGAAATGTTTAATTACTTTTTCAAACTTCACATGATTTTAGATTTTTGGTGGTAAATAATATCGGTGAAGTCCGGGTGCACCCACCTCACCATCTTAGCCCTCGTATACAGTGATGCCAGTATGCCACCTTGATGGTACCTTGATAATTATACTACCTATTATGTCTTATATAATGACTAACTATTATTATAATAATATAACATAAAAGTTCTATGCGATGACATAATACAATTTCGACAGACTACAGCAAAACTTCTCATCACGCTATTGTTATCGCCATCGTCATCGCGGTGTTATCGTATATTGTTATTAATAGGAAGAGGCATATCTATAGTGCGTGTTATATAAAACTGGTGCCCACCTACCAATTTTCTCTACATCCTTAGAGATCTTTTATACGACGCAATTTACATAATGACAGACTGCTTAAAGATAACCGAGTCTAAGGTATATAATATAGTTACTTAGATCGATAAACGTGTCCGTATATGCATATATTTCCACCGGTAGTGCTTTATTCTGTCGTATATATCACCTAGTGTAATATTATATAGTATATTATTGTATTTAAAAACCGATTTATTGTACCCAGCATCGTAATAAAATTATATATTACGGTGTACCAATATTTCTCTCGACCTTTCCGTTTACCGCCAGTAGTACGATAATAATAATATATTGTGCTTCCATTTTTCACGTAAAATTTCAATTTTTAGATTTTGGTAACTTCTTATAACCCATTGAATGATGTGAAGTTATTAATGTATTGAGTATTAAAAATAGTGAGCAATTTTAAAATCACATTTATACAAATACCAAATACACATAGTTCGTGTTACAACACAAAAATATTCAAATATAGGTTTTATATATAAAATAAATAATTTGATTTATTTATGTAGAACACGCGTTAATAAATTATATTTGTTAATAAAAAAAAATACAAATTTAGAAAACCACATTTGAGTAGTACTTCTTTTATATAAAAAGCAGGGATGTATTAATTTTGGGCAAGTGGGTATACCCAATCAAATTTTTAGGAGTCTTAGGCAGCATTACTATCCGCGATCTTTGACTATCATCCATCGCATTCCACTAACTTGTCAATCTACAAGATACGTGGAAATTTAATGTTTTATCACATCAAAATTTTATACAAAAACCAAGATTATTTTATTTATAAGTAACTGTCCTGCTTGTCATTGCCCGAGCCAAAGATTAAGTTAAGAATAACCTCAAGCTATTTAGATACAACTAATTTAGCTAGGTAGGCAATCCGACTGCGTCGAATCGCGGAAAATATGCGAGCAATACATTATCAGGTAGACAATCGACCTGCAGTGGATTGAAGACTCACGAGGTGCGTAAGTGAAATCAGAATAAAGGCACATGAAAAACATCGCAACGGTGACCTATGTAAAATATTTGTTTTTTTTTATAAATTTATTTGTAAAAATATGTATATACCATATTCCTACTAGGTAATTTTTTATTCCATCAAAAATAGCACTTTCAGTTTTCCCAGAATTTTAAGGGTATAATATGTACGTAGGATAGGATGTTATATGCTAGAAACCTTCGAAGGAGTGTACTCAAAAACTTCCAAAAGTTTCATGGCGATCTGATGAATAGTGTAGGAGTGCATAAAGGACATACAAACATTCATTTTTATGTATATATGGATATATTAACTTTAATCAATGGCAATCTTATTTTGTCTGTAAAGAAATGACAGCGTATATTCAACTCTTGTATGATATAATTTGAGGTATAATTTATTATTTCGAGTCCGTAAACGCAATAATTTGATGCATGCATTTACTACATCTGCCCGATTAACCAATGGCAATTATATTTTATATCTAATATAATAAAATGCTAAGCATACAAAATAAAATATTAATTTATATAATTTATTTCTACTATTACTATTATAATCTATAAATTGTAATTAATGGCAACCGTCAATAAACAAAAATAATTTTCGATTTCCATCATGGATCTCAAATTCCTTGTATGAATACCTCTTTAAATGCGAATTTCGGAAAATCCTTACTTAGTGCATGGTGAAATTATAATATTAATCTACTATCAAAATTTCAAATCGATAACTTTAATAGGCTCGGCTCTCCGTTGATTTATAATCAGTCATTGAGGATACTCTCGTTTATATATATATAGATTTCATTTTTGTCTCCAATGGAAAGTGATGTTAACTCTCTGTTTTTTTGTTTTTTTTTTTTTTTTTTAAACGATGTATGGTGATTGACATATTATTTTTTGACCTAATAAAACAGTTTGAAAATTAAAATATATACAATTGTTAATGTCTTATTATCTACATTGTATCGTGGTCTATAATTTAATTTCCAATTCTTATAATTAAAGATTTCCAACATTTAAAACTTGAAATTTAATTATGTTATTATTCCTACGGTTTCCGTGAAATAATATTATAATATATTATAATAATTTAGAGGTGAATATTTTAGTGTCGAGACTCTGGCTTGTTATTAAGTTTATTTTGGGCTTCGCGTATTAACTATATTATGTCAATATAAAACATAAAAGTATATTAATTTTTTCATATACGTTCTAATAAAACACCAATTTTATATTATATCATAAGTTTACATTTTAAATAATATGCATTCAAAGTTACTCTACTGAGAGATTTCTTAATTCTGTAAATCATGTATTTTCTCTCTCTCTTTCTCTCATTCCATTCACTTATTGTTCAAAATTTATTAAACAGATTGTACAATAAAAAATATTTAAATTTAAAAAAAAAAATAATAATATTAATAGTCATAATAGTATATGTTAATTATGACGTGATAACGACCATTATTGTTTACAATATGCGTACACAGGCAATGACCGTTTGAAATTCTACAATATATAATTATTACAAAAAATCACACCGTAGTTATTATGTTATATTATATACTGCAGCAATAGGTATACGTACAGAACAATATAGGTATTACTTAAACATTAAGTATTTGATTTGTAGCGTTTCTCAAAACGAGAAAATAATGTTAACAACCAATAATTATAATAAACTGTTTGTATACAGGTAGCTAATCAGAGTACATAGTCTGGTTTAGCACGCTATTATAAATAAATTATTACGTAGTAAATTACTATGAACATGACGTGTACCTCAGGCACGGATCCAGAGCAAAGATCCTGAAGGGGGTGGGGGAGAGCGTAACAATATTGTTACAACACAAATACAATATATACAATATTTTTAAAATTTATAATCTATGGTAGTATTCTGCAGTCGTAGGTATTGGTGGGGGGAGGTGAGATCCGTCCCTGGTTTACCTACATAATATTATAGGCAATATCAACACAAAACGATAAGTTGTTGTTGACACTCTTCTTAAACTTTAAATCCGTTAATCAGATGGCGAAATACGCATTTAAATACATCAGCCTCACACGTGCGATATTCCTGAATCATCGTGGTTAAATATTATGTAGAAAATAGTTGGGGTTCCGTTAAGTAGATCAATTCGGTTCAATACGTCTTGCCCCTGCGGCAATATACGAATTTATTTTTACGTGGTTATTTCTTCCATGCGTAAAATGCATTCGAAGGGCCGTGACCACGAAGTTTGCAGTTGTATACTAACAGACAGCGTAATATATTAAATGATATTATATTGTTAAATCACAAGCCTATACATTTTTTTTTTTTTGTGAAAATGCTATAATATGCGAAGTGATATGAAGCCGCTGTCACCTGTTGTTTATGATTATTTAGTTACATAATATTTTGTGTATGGGTTACGTCAGTAGAGCTAAATCGATAATAAAGTTCGATGCAAAACTAATATCGAGTCCGAAACCCGGACCTAGAAAACCTAGTATCGAGTTCCGGTATTAACGAAAAATATTTGAGAAAAGTAAAATATTATGAATGTGAACCATATACGGATACGGATTACGAAGATGACTTTGGACTATAGTTCTAATCATCTGTAGGATTTCGTCAGAAATTCGTAAAAATTACTCATAAAATTAATAAAATAAATCATTTCAAGGAAAAAAAAGAAAAAGAAATTAAATAAAAATTTCAACTGTAAATTCAAAATAAATAACAAAATTTGAATGTTTACGAAATTTAACGCTTACGTTTTTATCAATTTAGGAATATAGATATCATTATTATTATTTTAAAAAACTGGATTGTTCATACATAATAAATATTAATCAATTGTTTTAAAACTGGATTGTTCATACATAATAAATATTAATCAATTGTTTTAAAACTCACACCGTATTAATCATTACCATAGAACGATATGAATAAGTTCGTAGTATAAGTAAGCAATCTCTTAAAATTAATCTAAATATTTTGAAAATGTCATTGTTGTGTAATTAAAACATAATAATATATGTAAAAATTTCAAATCCTCATGATTAAGGTTTTAATTACAACAAAATAATTATAATATTGTTATTCTTCGTTTAAAAATTTATTTTCGTCCAAGCTTTTCGACCAAAGGAAACATTTTTTTATAGATATAAATAAAAAAATGTATAGAAAATGCATAAACATTTGGTGAAATTTTCAAATAAGTATACGGCATTCAGTGCACATTAAGTATACCACGGTTAAACGTTTTTGAATCGTAACAAAATAAGAAAATTAATTTTGTCAAAAACCAAAAAAAAAAATGCTCATTTTTTTCCTACTTTTTTTGTTTTACTCAGTTATTAAGAAAAGCATTTGAGTATTTTAAAATTTGTCCTATTAGTACCAACTTTATTCATTTTCCTATGAGAAAAGATATTGAAATTTAAAATCATTTTTTTTACTATAAATCGTGTACACATACACAAAAAAAACACACTTATAATTGTAAAATCAATATACATATTCATCGGCCATCACTCCGCTCTGAATTTAAAATCAGATTAGTTCTACATTTCTAATAGAGTAACCCTAAGTGACCCTTATTATACTGACGTAGTAGATAATATAGGTATATACTCTATATATTGACCCTAAATTAAATTATGTTTCAAAATGTTTACTCTGCAAAACGTTTGATGTGCGAAATTTAATTTTTCATTTATACTTTTTTCATTTGATATCATTATATGGCACAGTATTCTGATAATAGATACTTCCCGTTGGGTGTAATATCTCTGAATGAATTTCTATATGGTCTTACCCCATAGTATTTCCATATCAGTTCCATAATGACATAATATAATATATATCTACATCGAAATATAACTGCGTTAAAACCACCTTTGTTCGTTCCGCCGCGCTACAAGGTAAGAAACTATACTTATTATATGAGCTCAGTAATTTTAATGTTCAACCATATTCATATGCATTATTTATTGTATCGAATTTGTTCACTTCGAAGACGTTCTCAACGTGTAGTGGATATGTTCGAAAACTGAAGTATTGTAGAGTAACAAGGACCCAACCTAAAACAGCTCAGATTTGAAAGTTGTAATATTATATTCGTCGTACCCATTGTGTCTATACGAATGAAAAATATAAAGTATAAATGTATAATGCACATGAGTTGTGACACGCACGTTTAACTCCCTGTCACATATAATATATGGCCCACGCGCATATTATTTAGAATCGTTTTATATACCTAATAAACATATAAACCCTATATTATGTATTTTATTGGTGGTTAACCGTATTGTCACGAAAGATTTAAATTTTTTATAGACGATTTGTTTTTGTAAATATCTTATACCTTGTAATGTTGTAAGTACCTATACTTGTTTAATGCATTTACTCAAAAATGTTAACCAAGTGGTTTGATGAGTAGGTTCAAATTTACAAATGGACCGATTCAAAACAAGTGGTGACGAATCGTTTAATTTTAAATGTCAATTTGAATTTTTAACGTAGATTATATATTTATATCCAACTTTAAATACCTAATCATAATATTGAGTTCCATATCGGTGTGTGAAGTGTACACAGAATTACTTATAGACTTACTACATGTGTATAATTTTTTTTTTTTTTTTGTAAAGTGGATATCGTACACAATCACCATATGATGTCCAGTAACGTAAAAATAAAAACGTACCCTTATAAATAAGTTTTTTCTAGTTGTTTTTGACTTTGTACTATATCGGCACATATTTGCGATTCATGTAGCTTAAAACATTTTGCCCGAGGCGTGCGCTCAGAGAAGGAAGAAAAAATATACAAAACACGTGGTGTGGAGGTGAAAATAAATAAAAGATGACTAGGTTTGTAGACGGCGGTAAAGGCCGAGTCACGTTAAACCAATTGCATTCTAAAATCATTCGAATTGGTGAGATATTTCACGATATTGACTTTTCATTCGCGGGCAGATCACATATAATACGACAAGAATGTTCGGTGTGCCCGAGTGCAGCGTATTATTTGAATACCAATGACATAAGATTTTTTAAAAACGAAATGTAATTCATTGACACGGCAGAAGGGAGTAGAGGGAGAGAGAGAGAGAGAGAGTAATACAAAAATGATAAATAATTACAGACTTACGGTGCAGTTATCATTGTCAGTTATCGCGTCTTTCCCGTGAAATTTTGTCTAATTTTTAATAAAGCCAATTATTATTAATTTTTTTTTAAAGCACTCTTGATGCGCGATCAACGATCGTTCGGAGTTCATGATAATTCTAGTAATATTTGTCGAAAGTCGTCATAGGTCAACAATTAGGACTAATCTAACCTAACCTATACGTCAAAATATCTTCACCTCAATTCGGGGTAATTGTAGTGACACGTATTTGTCAATATTTTCAATGATCATCATCGCATCACTGACTGAATGAATAATCGAAACTTGCAACCCTGCACACACCACGTTCCCCACCTAAAAAAAAAAACACCCTCTGCAGATACGGTTTATTGACCTTTGATTTCAACCAATGGACACGATCCGCCCGCCACCGTACAAGAACAAGACCGCTGCCATGGGCCGAGTTTTGTACTTTTCGTATACTTACACAATATTATCGTGATGACGATGGAACGAAATTATTGCCAGCCAACGTGGAAGAACCACAAACTATATATATATATACAGTATATATTATATATATAGGTACAATAACACTATACTGTGGCATTGCCGGCCGAGGATGGTTTACAGTACAGTGGATTCCCATCCGAGTTTCGCTAAAAGTGACAGGATTAATATAATGCCTGCGATTCGGGTATTGTAAATAAATTCCTTTTTGGCCGCCCACCGCAAGACCGCCCTTTCCCCCACACAGCCACCACCGGTGTTTTTCTCCCGGAGCGATCCCTCTGCGCCAGCCCGCCGCCGCAGTGGCTATCCCGCTCGCACGGCAGCCCACCTCGTCCGCGACTTATATCCGAACAACAGATGGTTTGGATTCTGAGACCTTTTCGACAATAAAACCGACACCGTGGAATTAATTTTTTCCCCACTCTAATTACACCTCGACGGCAAACGTTTGTTTCATTGTTTTTGTATTACACACACACACACACACACACACGAGCACGTATCTATCGGGTGATCCGTTTAAACGCGCGAGACATTCATTATTTTTATACTATTAAAGTTTTTGAAATTATTATTTTTTACGCAATTTAAAGTTATTAAAAAACACCACATTTTTTTACTATTTTTTTTATCGTTATCGTTTATATATATATATATATTTAACGATAACGTGCATTTTTAATTCCTTATTCCAAAGCAGAATTTTTGTTTGGTAGTATTTCTATACATAATAAAAATCAAATTTTTAACGAGTAATGTACGAGTTATAAGTATTTATAACAAGTTTAGTTGAATGGAGAGGAGACGTGTTCATGGGTGTCCCACGACTCAAAACATTAAATACCTACCTACTTAAAACTAATAAAATACTTGTCCAACATTTTGTTTATATATGATTCGAAATACTCTGAATAATATTGTACTTACAACATTAAAAATGTATGTCATCATTCAAAAGTGTAAAAAGCTTAAAAAAATAATAACGATAAAAATAGCAAAATATGTCGTTTTGTAACTATTTGAAATCATCTAAAAGAAATATTTTTAAAGACGTTAGTGTTTTCTGAAATAATGAGAGTCTTACGTAAAATGAATCACCCCGTATATAGAAAGACCGTTCGAAAACACCCTTTTCCTCAGTACTTACGGAACCGTCCACTTTGCCCGCCGACATTATCATGCCGTTATATAGACACCCGAAACGAGTGCGAGCCTCTCGAGCTGCTTGGGACCGTATCCCTGGGATTATTATTGTTTAAGTGATAAGAAATGTCATCTTCAGAAAGTTTTCGAGACAAGTATACTAGGTACTTAACCTAATATGTTTAATATGAAAAACCGAAATCTAAAAAATTAAATGTAAAAATTGGTAGGCGTAGCTGGACTAATTTTTTTATAAATTCCAATCGTTTTATTCAACAAGTTTATAATTCTTGTTTGTAAACTTGTTTAGCGTCAGTTTATAATTGAATTATAATACGATAATCTGCATTGTATAATTAAATTATAGTCAATATAGTTGTAGAGGCATTTCTGTACAACGTTTAGAAAATCGAATTGGTTCGTATTAGGCGTATTCATTATGTAATACGCATTGTTTAATAAATATTTTAATTATTTATTATCGCATTAAATGAGAAAAACACTAAAATTTTCTAAAACTTTTTATTCGTTTTATTATTGTCGTACAGTGTTGTTATAGAATAATAGCATATTATCAAGTACCAACTCCATTAAGTTTAAGTTTTCAACAATTACGCATTAAACAATAAATAACTATAATTAAATTAAAAATTATTC
Organism: Pentalonia nigronervosa; assembly: GCA_014851325.1. Classification (NCBI taxonomy): domain Eukaryota; kingdom Metazoa; phylum Arthropoda; class Insecta; order Hemiptera; family Aphididae; genus Pentalonia; species Pentalonia nigronervosa. The sequence continues at coordinate 29,134 of JACXSJ010002773.1, forward strand.
AAACAGAACAAATCATAATTTACTACATATTATGCACATTTTACGTCTTATTAGTGGCTTCATTTTAAATGATATAATAATATGTTCTGTTGAAAAAAATTGTTATGCTTTTGACACATCATTCTAGAATAAAATGATCTACTCATTCCCATAACACCATTTATTTTTTTATATTCAGAGTTTGATATTTTATAAAATAGGTTTAGAGAATTGTATTAATTAAATTATATTAATTAAACCGTAGCTTAATGTATAGCATTTATAAAGTACTTCCTGTTAACCTTGTCTAATTATTTGTTTATAAATAAATACATTTAGAAAAAAAATTATAATATTTTATACGTATATATATAATAAATTAAGTTATGATTTAACTAAAATACTATAGTTAAAAATATAATTTTCTCAAAATATTGTTAACCTTTTTTTCAAACTTTAAACTCTGAATATTAAAAACAAATCGTGAATGAGTAAAATTATTACCCTATAATGATGTGTTACACTATTTTTTATATTATCAGCACCACCAAGCACCATTATGGTGCCGAAAATGACAAAAATTATGTGACACATAATTTTAGATAAGACTTATGCGTAGGTTAACGTGGTGTAATTAGTTTTTCGTTATATCATTCTGGTAATTTATTAGACAAAATAAGTCGTAAATTTTACCATTTTCAAACATCTAATACAAAACATTTTTTTTACACTCAAACGTTGCCTTACGTTTACCTATTGCACTTTTATTTGAAACAATCTGTATGTATTATTTTATATTAAATACATACATAACACACCTTACGGAATAAATAAATAAATTTATAGCAAAATGTACACCTATAAGAATATTAGTTATATTATTTGTAGTAGGTATATATTAGTTTATTACAATAGTTGCTTTAATTAATATTATACACTAATAATCATTTATTCCAAGTAGCATATACGAAAATATAATAACATTTATTTATTACTTTATGAAAATTGTAAAAATAAAGACAATTATCTTATAGCTTATATTTTATGAAGTAGGTATATACTCAATAAAAAAAAATTATTTAAATTTTAATAGATACGCTCATGCTATAATAATTATTATATTATATTATATATTTATATAATACCGTAATACATCTGTAAAATCAAATTAAACGAATAGCGTACCAAAATTTAAAAATATAATTTCTTTAGTCACGACCATTACAATTTAAGTATTCTGGGATATTTTAGATAATATTTAAGTTAAAAAAAATACGGTTGTGAAGAAAAAATTTTCTGGCAATGGTACACAATTACCTTACTAATTTTGGCTAACAATCAACGATTACAATAATTACACCAACATTATAATTACAATATATTTCTACCAAATATCTCACTCATGACTATCCTTTGTACATATCTATATAAACATGAAACTCGGGTTTTATAACACGCACGAAAGTAATAACACTATAATCGTGTTTGTAGACGATTCTGATGGATTTTATTTTAAAAATAATAACAATTTTTAAAGTTCTACAAAAAAAAAACCTATGTTCTTATTCACACAGTTATTGTAAAAATCGAACCAATGTTATATTAATAGTATCATATATTTTTTTCATATCGCATGCCATAGTAGAACTTTATACCAATTTCCGGCGTTGAAGTAAATTTCGTGAAAAAAAAATGAGGATTTTTCGACTATATATGATATTGGTGTTTGTGATGGTAGTGGTGACCTTTTAATGAAAATGGATCTTTTCACATAATAGTCATCTGACCACCACCATTTCTAAACACTATCTATATTGTGAAATCTATTTTTAAATGGTTCTATATTACAAAATAATATTTCTATCAATTTCATAAATCAAAAATATATTTTACTATAAACACTCAAATGTAATCCATATTACTCAGTTAAAGTGAAAATACTCAGTTAATTATGTTTAATTTACATATAATGCTTATAGCCTTATGTATAATCGTTATACGTTTTGTAACATTTAACACATATAATATTTTATTGAATCCATAAAAACTTAGTAGGTATTAAAATCTTTATTTCAATGTTCCTAATGCACAATAAAAAGTTTATGGAGCCCATATACCTAATATATGATTTTAGGATGTACTTCTTTGGAAGTTAACTGTTACACAAAAACTATAGGTACTGTTAATTATTTACCAACCTATGTAAAATAATAATAAACGTATATTTATATCTATAATATACAACAAAAGATTAATAATATTATGTTAAATGAAATAATTATTAATACCTATAATATTATATACATTTTATAATAAATTAAATAACCACGACTGCAACGTTTAATGCATATATTTTTAATTGATCTCATTCCTAATAACTATACAAATATGTTACAATGATCATGAAATTGTTTAAACCGTAGAATCGTAAGTACAATAAACTGTAACAATTGACTACAGTTGCATCGCCAGCTTTACATATTACACGGTTTTAAAACATTCTTGGTTCGAAAACACTAATATTAAACTAATACAATAATTCTGAGAATTTCCAACACTGCACAATGTACAATTATAGTAAGACCGTTTAAATATAACTATTCAATAAATATCCTTGAATACAAATTTATACAATACAATACATCTTTAAAATGTGTATTATTTAAATAAATTGATTTGAACTGAAGCACAAAAAACGTAAAAAAAATTATTCCTAGGTACATTTTAATAAAATTATATGATTTTCATTATTAGAAACATTGAAAATTAGTGTAATGTGTTTTATTTATATTACAGTTGTATATAATCATATAATATAGATATTAGGTTTATATACTAACCTTATCACGTACATTAAAAAAAAAAATCTTGTTATTTAAAATCAATCGGTAACAAAATATTAAGAAATGCATTGATGATAAGATGTTAACATTCTACGCATATTGTCTATTATATTATTTTGTTATACAACATGGCATTTGGGTCTAGGGATGACACATCTATCTACGAATTGCGAACAAAACAAATCACATATATATATTTGTAGACAATACAATATATAATAATCTGCACTTGAAATTCGTTGACAACTCTTTACTCCATCACATTGAGTTTCATTCGAGGTTTTTGTCATTATTTTATGTGTTTTTGTTGTATATTATAACCGCAATATATAGTTAGTGAAATGTTTTTCACTCTTGTTAATCTACCACTGCATAATTTAAATATGCATTTAATTTTGTTTTTCAATAGTTTACCGCTTTATAGTCTGTACACATAATATTATAATGTAAATAATTATAAATTATACAATGCAAAAATCAAGGCAAATGTTTATAGCATTAAAATATACAATATTACACTACACGGATATCCTCGTCCATAATATTATATGTATAATTATTTTATTTATATTTTTATAAATGCATTGATTTGTTTGTATCTTCAATTTTATTTTCTGTAATTTAATATTATAATATTCATAACGTTCATAATACATATTGTATCCACACGCTTTTAGATATCACGGATTATTTTTTGTAATTATGCAAATATATTTACATATTATTATGCTCTCGACCTAAACCAAAATCATATAAACGTGTTATAATATACAATAATATACGTAACAGAGACTAAAATAACTGTGCATCATCATTCATCCGCTAAAGCTCTATAAATTATCTACTAATCAATAGGTCCTTTGTTGCGTCGACACACAGGCATGTCAGCGAATAAACAATTAACAGTGTTTACAGTAATCATCGATAACGTTTAAACAAACGAAATCTGTTTTTGCTCCTCGCCGGATGTAGCCAAAGACAAATATTTGAGTGGACTTATGGTCTTGGGAAAATATATTCAACGTTATCGACGTACTATAATTTTATGATCGATACAAATAAATTCAATTGTATGCGTACTAATAACAATAATAAACCAAAAGTAATAAATTTATGCACAAACTAGTGTATAACGAGTCTAAATAAAAATGCGTAATCAACAACATAAGGTTCAAGTATATTTTGGACTACCATCGTTTAAAAAAAGAAAGAATTTATAAGCTTTTAAATGTGTATAAATAGTGAATGAAAAAGGCCTTGAGTATTACACATTTTTTTATAATTTTATTTAAAATTCAAAAAGTTTCGATTTTATAAAAACTGTACAGGGCCTATCCATGTAAATAAAAAATTAAATCGTTAAACTTTACATCATTAGTTTTGTATGACAAAAGTTTTGTACAGCAAAATAACTTTCAGAACTATTATAACCCTTTTCGTACAATATAAATAGCAATATGTCCCTTTTAAACTAACGTGCAATACAACTCTTTGAAATTGCCCCTTTAAGTACATCGATGTGATATTATTAACTGATTATTTAATACAACCAATATTGGATTACCCCGTTAACTTTTTGGGTATAGTAAATACCTAGAATAATTCATGAATATATCTGTGCATTTCAAACATCAAACGTTTTGTGATAGTGCACATTAGTACATTACACATATAGGTACAAGATGCTATTGAGTATTCTTAATTTTTTTTTAATTTAAAACTCAACAATAATATTGTTTTAAAATGTACATTTTTTATTTCTTTTTCTTTCGTAAACCTATATTTGACATTACAAATACATTAATATTGTTCATACAAATGTGTTTTATAAAACATATGATGAGTAATACATGCATTAATTGGATAATTCCAACTATATTCCATTGCCATGCAACTAACAATAGCTTGAATATTCAATTAAAGTGCAATTTAAGTAGCCGTCTACTGTCTACTTATACATGTTACCATTGAATTGTATTTGTTAGCAGATAAAATAAAAATGTTCGTAGGTTCACTATTTAATTATATGTAAATAGGGTATTTTATAGTTAATTCTTTACATTAAAGATGAATTATATAATTTAGAATGAACCACATTATTACGTCATGGCACATATAAGTACACCATATTATATTTGAATTAGGTATCTAGCTATATAATAAGCTATACGAAAATAATAAGTAGATGGCATACCACTATACCAGTACAACTACCGAAGGCAACGAAATACCATTAAAGGAAACAACTATTTTTTATTTTTATATTTAGGTATAATTTTACAAACGACAAATCATAATGTCAATCTTTATCGTGGCAAATCAAAAACTGTATAGCGCTATTATTAGCATCTGACGATAACTCATATTTAAAACTTTGTATATAATATACAATCGTGCACAACCATGATATAAATTTGACCCACCTACTAAACGCCTTGATGAGTTTAAAAACGTGCGCCGAAATCGTTTTCAATCTATAATCCGGCCTGACCTGAACGCAATCAATGAAAACCGCCGCGAATCGCACGAGTAATTGAACAGTCGTGCCCGTTGACCGAACAAATACTTATTAAATCGTCCATAGGTAAAGTCGAGTCATCGTGGACGTTTGCAATTTATTAATAGCCAGATGTCAGGGAATCACTCGATCCGCTGATATCTGTTGTAAGTAAATGTAAATTATAGTGCTTTTCGGTCAAATAATGGACGCAATAAAAGCCTCGACCGACAGCATGACGGAGGTTCAAAGGATGTAGCGGAGATCAAGAAAGGCTACAGCTAGAGAGCGACGGAAATGAAAGCGGAAAGTCCTATGAAAGGATATAGTGGATACAGTGTGGGTGAGGGTAAAAGACGACGAGGGTGCAATTGCCCGGTTTTTGTCAGCGCAAAGGTCGCCTAATCAGGATGTTCATTTGTTGCACGGGCACGTTGGCTGTCAGTCGCATACATTCCCGAGCGGCACACGAGCGTGGAGTATGTATAAGGAAAGAAAACAAATGCGAAATGGACAAAAACATAAACGAAAAGATCACTGCCAAATCGGTTATCTTTTAAAAAGATATTACACGGCAAATAGAGAAAAAAATCCTTTGCCTTATATTTTTTTTTTTTTTTTTTAGTTTATACATCGTTTTCCTTAAAGATTATATCACACAAACGAATCTTCTTATACATTTTTCCTTTATGCTTAAAGGGCTTTGGAAAACTCGGGAGGATCGTTCGGAATTTAAATGAGACGAGATTTCTAACGAAATACTTATTTTTCACATCCCATGTGTCTCAATCTGTAACGAATTGTTAGAAAAATTATAACCCTACTACGGTAAGCTGGTAACGTACAATTTAGACAATCTTTTAAATACAAGCCGCGCATCGTTTATGCTTTATAAGAATTACCTACTTTCCTAATCAGCATAATCATTCCGTAATGACATTTAATACGGGGTATCAACAATCAATATTTCGTTTTTGTACATCCTCATACTCTACATACTTTTTTTTTTGCAAAAAGGCTTAATGACGGATGGCTCAAATAAGTCTAATAAGACATTAAACATGATACACATTAATGACAAAACGAATCAGTTTAATGACGACCCATTTACATTTTTGTATTTTTTTTTTTCGTTATCCGTAAATAATACAGCAGATTAATAATTTAATATTACTTTACTCAGTTTTTATGCAGGTAATTGAATAAAAAGTATTACAATATTGCATTGCATTACTTATAATTCAAATAGTAATCTATGATATATTTATAATATTATAATTTTGAGTAAAGTAATGCTAAGAAAAAAGAATTTACTCCTCCTGTGGTTGTTGAAAGGAAAAAATAAATATATATTACAGTATAATGATAATAATATATTTAATGACTCTGAGATGCGCATTATTTAATTTAATTGATAAGTATTTAGAATGAACGAAAGACACTATTCTCTATAGGATCGTCAATCTCAATAAATTATTATTATTATTATTATTATTTTTTATATATATAATTAAACTAAATAAATTAATGTTAACATTTTGTTTATGATTATATATTATCTAAGAATTGTTCAACTAACGAAACTAAAAATATGTTATTAAATAATTAGGAAACAGATTTTGTATTTTTAATTTTTATCGAAGGTTTTAATCAATTTATAAAAGTATAATTACATTTTTGGAAAATAATTTTTAGAGCAATAAAAGTTTTGTACTACTCAATTGGTTTGTCAAATAATTACAAGTGATTCTTTGAAGAGAGTTTTTTGACTCTAATTTTTACTATAGTAGTCAAAATTAATGTATTTATTAAAATGATATAGGTAATAAATAAATGTAACAATTAATTATAAAAACAGATAAGAACTTAATAAATTAAGTTATAAATAATATTTTTTATGACTTTTATATAGGTATATAGTAAGGTTTTTAAAAATATATAAAGATTTTGAAACAGGAGAGAAAATAATTATTTTGTTATAAGTAGTTGTAGTTGTATATATTTATAATTACCTATCAGTTTTCAACAATGAATAACAACTTGAAAAATATCGTGTGGACTCCATTTTTTTTTAATTCTAAATAATAAATTATTCTGCTCAATTCATTTTAATTAAATTTTAATCGTATAATGACAATAGATTGCTATCGAACGAAAGATATATATCATTCATCGAAAATAATGTAATGAAATGTTTCTTCAACGCTTATATTTAATAGGTACGTATTAATAAATAATAATTGACTGAAAATATTTTATCTTTAGTATTCTGTGCGTAGTCCCGCGGTGGAAGTCGTACGATACGCACGCACTTCGCTCGTTCCCTTATCGCTAATGCCACAATGTTGTATTTTTCTGAGTGTTTTTTTTTCTCTTCCCTCGCTTAGAACACTGTTTCTTTCTCACTGTTTTCTCACACTTATTTGTGTTCTGTGTTCTGTGTTCCAATCCTTTTGTTCAGTTCATCGCACACGTT